>JBAMBL010002858.1:0-236832 GCA_037043405.1 Drosophila subquinaria | reverse complement strand
GTTTCTTTACTGTGGCTGTGCTCGTTCAAGCATTTAGATAGTTGGCGAGCATACATATATACGGCATATGGCAAGAAGGACAATATATTGTAATTGAAGAAGGCGCAAGCAAGTTCTGAGGTCGTGATAAGCTCAAGATACGACTGTGACACACACACACACACACACACACACACACGCACACACGCAATGCTACTCGTGGCAGATTGCAGTGCTCAACTGCCCATTCGACCCTAAAGCGCCCCAAGCGCGTCCTTGAGCGCACTTTTCTGCCACTTGCCTTCTATTTGTAATTTTAACGAGCTGTTGTTGCTGCTGTTGCTGATGTTGCTGTTGCTGCTGTTGACGCTGACGTTGACGTTGCTGGTGTTGTTGCTGTTGCTGTTTGCACAGCCCAACGAGAGTCGAGCACTTGGGCAACATTTTAGTGTACGACCGAAAGGCCTCAGTAACTGCCATTTTCTTTTCGAATTCGCAGCTTGTAACTTTTCTTTTTGCGTGTCTCAAAAGAAAATGAATTTCCTTTGGCATTTCCTCGTCCAGCTGTGCATTTCAGAAGATTTGAATCCGCCAACTTCTATGCCGAGTCTCTGTCTCTCGTTCCCTCATTCTCTGGCATGTTTGCTACATGTGCAGCAATTTCCGTCGGAAGCGCGAAAAACTTATGCAGGTATTTAAGAGGCCGACGCGTCGTCTATATCTCCTACAACTGTGTGCGAGCTATTCTAGCCGAGCTAAGACACTAACCAACTTCTTGGCGACTTTGACTTGCGCCATTTCTCAATGTGCACACTTCCGTTTCCGGCCGCAAGTCGAGGCGAGCAACTGTTACCACCACATGGCATTCCTTGACTGAAACTAGCACTACAATTGACTCATACCAAAAGGAATTTCATTTGAGAATTCAATTCGAAGACTATAGCTGGTACTCTTAAGAACTATGAGAATGAGTATTACAGGGTATTGCAGTCTGTGGCATAGGAAGTGGTTCAAAATTTGACGAGACCGACGAGCAATTCCAATCCCACATCAGCGCAGTTTGACTAAGAAATGCAATGCATAATATACATATGTTTATCTACTCGAATATATGTATGTATATTGTATTCTACCTGCCGGCTGTCATGTGAATCATGAAATACCATTTCGTATTTACTTTTACAGAAAATTGCTTTCAACAGCAGCTCCTGAGTTGGGCCTAAACAAAATTATGCAAGCATTCCACTTGACTGATTTATGATGACAAGCGGCAGTTGCAAGTAGTCTGCTACGAGTAGTAAAGGCCGCACATCCCCTTTCGAATGCTCTGCCCAAAGGAACCAATCCAATTTTAATTAGGCCAAACAAATATTCAAGCTATAATCGAAAACATAGCAAGTCAAACTTTGCATCATACGATAACTGTGATTTTTAGCCATGTTCTCTATTTCTAAATAAATGCATTTAAAGTAAAAGTTAAAAGTACAATAGTATTTGCTGTCACATTCTAGAATTACTCATTCATATGCCCTGTCAAGTTGTGTTTCAACTTTCCACTCAGCAATTCAAATTGATAAAACTGCCTTGAAATTGCCTTTCAAATTGTTTTCCTGCCTCTGTAAAATGAGCAACGGCAAAATTCAGATTAGTTTTGCATACACAAAAGCAAGAATAAATAGTTTACTTTAGTTTAACCTTAGATGAAATACACCTTTGATAGCTTTATGCGATACAAATTATGTATCTAAAATGTATTTTAATATAATAAAAGCTAATATTAAGGTTGAATAAAATGTTTTTAAATTTTTAGCGACCGTCCATCGCTCGATTTGTTTAGCTTTCATTTTGTATTAAAGACTATTACAAAACTGTATTGATAATTATGAAGTATCATTGATTTATTTTACTCGATTTAACGCCAAAAGATTAAAAAATATTCTTGAGCAATAAATTTTAATACATTTTTTTTGCCTTGGGTGGTTTCTCTGGGTAGAACATTCAACAATGCAGCGGAAAAATCCTACACAAAATCCACAAATTAAAAGGGAGATTTAATTAAAGTGAAAAATAAAAGTCATAAATGATGAAAATTTTATTTATTTGCTTCCACTATAATATTTTTATAAAATTGCTTTTAAAAAATTAAAACCGCTCATATCTGATCATTTTTTTTTATTTAAAAATTTTACTGTAATTACTATTTACGATACCAAGTGTTTGTAATATAAATATTCGGGCCTGTTCCGAATTCCGAAAACGAGTCGATTTGCCACAAAACGAGTTGATTGCTGTTCCGAATTCCGAAAACCTACAATATTTGTCGTTTTCAAAACGTGTGCTTTAGAGTCGTCGAATTTGAAAATAAATTCCATTTAAAGCATTAAAATAAATACCTAAAATTAAAAACTGAAAATTATAACAATGTTGAACATTTTAAAATTGAAGTCTTTTTTAAACGAATTTTATTAAAAGCATCTATAAAATATTTAATAAAAAATCGAATCGTTTTCGAAACCGATCTCGAAAAGTAAAAACAAGCCCATTTCGATCGGAATTGAGAACAGCAAATAGTAAAACGTTCGTTTTCGTTTCGGTTTTATTTTTGAAATTTGGAACAGGCCGGATTATATATCTTTTTTTTTTTGGCGATCTAAGAACTCTATTTAAACAGTGTCAGGTTCGAGGCTACTTTGGGTTGAATATTGCATTTGTTTAGTAATGAGAATAATAAGGAACAAAAATTGTCACAAAAACCAAATTAAATTTTAAATGTTCAAATTGAAAATTGCACAAATTTCAAGTTTATTTTACTAAATGGAGGACAATAGGCCAGAATGGGGCAAAGGATGTAGTCGCGGTAGGTGCCCAATCAATTCGAATCATTAAAGAAGCCCATTTATTAAGTTAAGTTTATATCGATTTATAGGATGCCTTCTACCACAACGCGTAGTTGTTGCGATTTTCGGATTTTTGGCTCTGGTTTGTGCTTATACAAATCGTGTCTCAATGTCTCATATTATCACAAAACTAGTAGTGCCCATAAATCGGACAAATTATGACAAAGAAGAAGTGTGTCCAAAAGATGATGATGCTGACACAGAATCCAATGAGGTAAGTACCTAAGACCTCATCTCGAAAGATATATGCTAATTGGATACACTTGTATCTTCACTTTCAGAATAAGGGCGAATACGAATGGTCAGAACAGCTACAAGGCAACATTTTAGGCAGCTTTTATTTAGGATATCTAATTACTCATCTACCGGGCGGAATATTGGCTGACAAATATGGTGCTAAATGGGTCCTGGCGGGCTGCATGTTACTCTCTGGAATAAGTACAATATGCACAACATTGGGGGTTATGTGGGGCAAACAGTGGGGCCTAATAGTCGTCCGCATCATCATGGGCGCTGCACAAGGCCCATTATTTCCAGCACTCACCTCCCTTCTCTCCGCTTGGGTGCCGTCCAAGGAGCGGGCAACGCTGGGCGCCTTTACCTACAGCGGAGTTACCGCCGGTACAGTCTTAAGCAACAGTTGCTCTGGAATATTGCTGCACTCCTATCACTGGCGGATAACGCTCTTTGCATTTGGTGGTTTTACTGTTCTTTGGTTTATATTCTTTGTACGTATTTATTTATTTTCACGAATCGAACGTAACTATATAATATGATGCTCCCCTTTCTTTAGGCATTGCTTTGCTTTAGTACTCCCGATCAACATCCGTGTATTAAGCCCAAAGAAATGGCATATCTCAATGAACAACTAGGACAACGTAACAAGGGTAAATTGCCAATACCTTGGAAGGATATGATGCTCAGCAAGGCAATGGTGGCGGTGATCGTTAGTCAGATTGGCCACGATTGGGGCTACTTCGTTATGATCACGTGTCTGCCCAAATATGTGTCCGATGTTCTTCAGTTTTCCATTCGATCCAATGGCTTTGTAACGTCCCTACCATTCATCGCTATGTGGGTTTGTACGATTTTAACTGGCTGGTTGGCCGATTGGATAATCCGTACCGAGAAAATGTCGATGAATGGGGAGCGCAAATTGTTCACATTTATCTGTAAGTGTATAACCTAATTTCCTTAATACACCCAAAAAATGGGTAAGCTGATATTTATCAAGTCTCAATAAATATCTGATTGAGCTTTCTCATTTTTTTTTCACAGCGGCCGCTCTTCCGGGAGCTTTCATGGTTGCTGCCTCGTATGCTGGCTGCAATAAGGCCCTAGTAATTGCGCTATTTACCATTTCGATGTTGACCATGGGCTTTTATTATTCTGGCCAGAAATTGACACCACTCGATATGTCGCCCGCCTATTCGGGTACAATTATGGCCATCACAAATGGACTTGGAGCTCTTTCGGGTCTGCTCTCACCTCCTGTTGTCGGTGCCTTGACTCCAAATGTAAGTGAAATATATTTGTAGAAGTAAGTTTTAGCTAACTTGAGGTCTAGTAATGCCAGAACCAGTTGTGAATTCTAAGTCTCAAAAGTGAAAAAATAGCAACAACACACAAAGGGCTAAATCAGCTTTACAGCTATTTTTTCACTTTTGAGATTTGGAATTCACAACTGGTTCTGGCTTAGGCTTGGACCGCTGGTCAAGTCAGCACAACTGTACTGATGATAGAGATTGGCATCTATTGAAACAGCTGTATACCGAGCCATTCTCCTTGCGTTCTAAAAGTGTGTTGTGTGTTGTTGTTTGTTGGTGTCTTATAGACATTACTAGACCTCAAGTTAGCTTAAATTTACTTCTACTAATTAGAAAGGTCAAAAATAGCAAACATTTTGAAATATATTTGTTTACACGTATAGAAATAGACGGAATAGCACATTCTGTGGTTGTGCTCTCACGACGCGTGTGTTCGGCTTTTTGTTCTCTCACAAAGCATGTGATCTGCTTTTAATGAGGATTTATCATACACTGCAACAAAAGCTTTGCTCTCTTTTCTTCGCCAACTGTAACGATGCAACAGTTCGAATATGCTTTCATATCATTTTTTCAGTGTAAAGCAGCAAAACATTTTGTTCACTTCACAATATTTTGATATAATATATTGTTTACTTCCTAAATACACAAACCTATGCTAATCCTCAACTATTTTTTTCGTTTCAGGCAACTATGCACGAGTGGCGTATTGTATTCTGGTTGGCTTTTTTCATTTTGGTGATATCGTCACTTGTTTTTGCGGTCTGGGGCACAGCAGAAGTTCAGCCCTACGATCCGTCTTATACAGGCGAGAAAAAGAAAGGATAAAATAAATTGACTGTTTTTTAAATTCTTCATTTTATGGATGAATAACTGTTTGCTAATAACTGTTTGATTAAAACAAAAGATGTACTTCATTCAATGAAATGGCCTTCGGACTGGCATCGATTTTTGCGCGATAACTCCCACTTTTTTAATGACTCGTTCAAAGGCGTCAAGAAACGGGCCACAAATCGATTTTTGTCATAGGATTTGGAGCATTTAAGCGGCGAGTGTGTGTGTGAGTGTGTTTAAGGTGAGCGTGACCAGCCCAGGTGGGCTGGCCAAAATTACTTAATTAACGCATTGCGACTCGAAACGCGAGTCCGACTCGCGACTTTTTGGTATCTATCTCTGAATTCGTATAACGGATGAGAGCGACTGTAAATCCAATTGGCCCTGACATTTAATCGTGCTGTCAACTTTGAACTGTTGACCTCGATAAGAACATTATTCCATATTTTTTTGGTCTTTACACTATTTTTTTAAAATTCTTTTTATGCTAATAAGTTGAACAGGGTATCTGCTGGTCTAAAATTTTGTCACTATTTGCTTTCAAGTACATCTAGGAGTATATTCAGTTGGTTTAGCAAACGGCAATCGATAGTCAAGCGATTTTAATCACATCCTGTCAACGTCAGACTGTCCTTGGAGGCCAATCGTCCTGACAGACAAAGAGATAGGACGACATGCTATTAGCATCGTAAAATATGCAGACTCGCCAATTAGATGTCCCATTTTTTATACATACACATCTAACAAGGAGTAAGCCATAAAAAGTGTCAACATGTCTGCGGCTTGTATAACATTTCTTTTATTTTTCCATTGGTCGCCCTTTTTGTTGTTACACATACTTATTTATTTTTATGAATATTTTTCGAGAGAGGCCATTATTTATTAGTCTGTTTACGATTACTTGAAGGTATTTGCAAAGGTTAAAGAGAGTGTTAGATCCAATTCATTCGAATATTAAAAATGTTTAAATATTGATTCCACCAAGTTCAACGACTTTTAGTCATCGAATTATTTACAGTCGTCGGATAAAGTATTTTGACAAAACTAAAGCTAAATCGTCGCGTTATTTGAACTAACTTTATGTTAAATTTGGCATCAATGGAAAGGTCATTCAAATTCCGTTTGAATGATACAAAACTTTCCTTAACCCATTAAGTACCCATTGAAATTTTTGAACTTTGGTAAAAGTCTACTGTTTTGACTTTTTTCCTAGAATTTTTACCAAAAATATTTTGATGCAAAAATATTCTTCAAACAATTCTAAGAGTGCCTGAAAAAAAAAATTTTCAAAAATCTCTTCGCTAGTATTTTTTATAAATTTTTGAAAATCGCTAAAAATGACTATTTTAACCCATTTTGCCACCTTTTCATACAAAAAATGCCTAATTGGCAATTTTCAAAAAAATATAAAAAATACTAGCGAAGAGATTTTTGAAAATTTTTTTTTTCAGGCACTCTTAGAATTGT
The DNA here is from genome assembly GCA_037043405.1 of Drosophila subquinaria. Taxonomy (NCBI): domain Eukaryota; kingdom Metazoa; phylum Arthropoda; class Insecta; order Diptera; family Drosophilidae; genus Drosophila; species Drosophila subquinaria. The sequence continues at coordinate 230,111 of JBAMBL010002858.1, read as the reverse complement.
TTGAAGAATATTTTTGCATCAAAATATTTTTGGTAAAAATTCTAGGAAAAAAGTCAAAACAGTAGACTTTTACCAAAGTTCAAAAATTTCAATGGGTACTTAATGGGTTAAGGAAAGTTTTGTATCATTCAAACGGAATTTGAATGACCTTTCCATTGATGCCAAATTTAACATAAAGTTAGTTCAAATAACGCGACGATTTAGCTTTAGTTTTGTCAAAATACTTTATCCGACGACTGTACATATACCAATTCCAATGCAATATTCGACATTTTATGTGACAACAAAAAATTATTTGTTGGCGTCCAGTGTCAATACCTATAACTCACATATATTTAAAATTAACTTATTTGCTAAAAGGGGCGTCTAATGTGTTTAGAAATACATAGTATTGTGTATTTGGTAAGGGCACAAAATGTTCATCCGTTTAACTCAATTATCCAGGGTGTGTTTTTCATGTCTTTATAATATTTTAAGCTTTGAGTCGCTACAGATACAGCAAAATGCTCGTAAATCTTAAAAATAATGTTTATATCAGCTTGGTTTTTGTCCTGGGCCTTGGCTTTGATTTGTTTTGTGTGTCCTGCGAGTGCCATAAAACAATTACTCGACATGTTTAAAATTGTCTGTGCTATTGACAAGGACCACAGCCAGAAAAGGACACACACAGTCAGACCAACACTCACACTCACAGACACACACACACGCATAGACACATGCACACAAAGATCTGTTGACTGTCTATGATTTCCAATGGCAACTTTTTGTTTGCTTTACCTTCCAAATGTTCGTTGTATTCATGTCAACATTTTGACAATTTGCGTGACATTAAATATTGATATTTGGTAAATATTTTTGCAGTGTAGCATAATAAATATTACGCATACGACTCGTGGCACAATCGCAAGTTTAAAGGAATCTTCTTTATGGTTCAATTTAAATCTAATGCTAAATATAAGTAGCTAAGCTAATGGAATTTATGGCAAATATTACGAGGCTTTTTATGACTAGATTTTCTAGCTGAACAATGGAGCAAACGTGATAAATGTCCTCTAAAAGGCATAAATAAATCTAAAAGTAATTTATACATTATGTATTCTTTTAAGTACATAAATATGGAATATTTTTATAAAAAAAAATGAAAAAGACAGTATTTGTTTTCTACATCAACGTATAATTGTTTAAAATATTAGAAACAAATAAAATTACTGTACTTACATTGAGATTGGTTTCCGTTTGTTAAAATTGTTATTAATTTATTTATCATTTCAATTGCAGAACATGTTGATATCGTTATTTTATTAATTTTAACTTTAAACACAGCACACACTCACGAAACTTAATTAAGTTTTTTTGCATATTTGGAAAAGTGTTTAAATCTGATTTTTAAACACGTACATAGACATTAATATATTTTCAGCACGATATTTTTATAGACACCGACGAAATTTGTGAATTAGTTATAACTTTAGTTGAATTATATAAAATTATATTGTTTTGCCGACTTCTTTGTAGCTAAAAGTAAAAGAGAAATATATATTAAATATACTGGAAATGTCTTAAATATTTTTAAATCCTATTTGTAATACAATACAATACATTGAAGACTTGTGCCTGTTTAGGACTCTATGGCCTTGCCACAACATTACTGTCAATTAAATATAATTTGTTGTAAATGCATGCGTAAGTGCCGCTAACACAAAATCAACAGCAACCCGATTTGTTCAACAACAACAACAATAACAATAACGGTAGAAACAACAATCAAATATGTTTAGCCTAGTGTTTTGTGTGGCCATTGAAAAGGTAATAAAGGGTTTATCTATACATGCAAAGCTAAAACGATATTCATACTTATAAATGACAGGTCTGTGTTTGTGTGCAGTCCAACAGTCGCGTGCACAGTGGATCATGATTATTGGGTTTGAGCTTGAATAATCGCTTATAAATTCTCTTAAATTAAAATTGAGCTAAGCCATTAAATTATAAAAATATATCTTTTTTTTCAATATTTAAGGTACTATACAATTTTAATTCAACAATGAATGAAACGTAGTGTATTCTTGTAACATTTCCAAATCATAACTAGAACTATTGATCCTAAACAGGTTGGTTATAAAAATCTCTCAAGGTTAATGGCAGTTAATAAGTATATGCATTTTCTTTACACATTTAATTTTTAACAAATGACATTTGATATCATCAAAATTTAGTTCCATGATCTATCCCAAACGTTCATAAATAAAAAAACAGCTAGCTTAGGAATCAAATACAGGATATCTTCTAGTCAGGTTTTGTTCTATTATTTTTTGGTCTGCTTTCACACGTCCTTTGACCATGGACTTTTTATTTTCACATATTTTATAAATATATGTATATATGACGAGCATATTACGATGGATTGAATTGGATTTGCATAAATAGCCCCATCTGCACGCCATATAAATATGCATGTAAATCTTATATGTAGATTAAGCATGTGCAAGGGCTTTAAAACTCAAGATAAAACCAAAACGAGACCTTTCACAAAATGCATATATTCTGCAGTCATAAAATGTGATAATATAAAAATATATATTTGAGCTGGAATCAATGGAGATGCGAGCTCGGCATTTATGACCGCCCACTGATACACACATACACACTCACACAGATGCATATGACATTCAAGAGCCATGTAAAAAATAAAGCAGAAAAGTTAAATTATTAAAAAAAATTTTAAATTGACCGATTTGGAACTTAGCAATGTCTATAAAAGAAAATAATCAATATTTATTGAAAAACTTTTTGCGGGTATTGAAATTCAAATGAAATATATACTTAAATAAATATTTATAAATAAATATAATGAACTATTTCATTCTTTCAACAAATTTCTAAAGCTTACAAGCAAATAAAAATGTTTCATTTTTGTAATTTTCCTAGCTGAACTTTTGTCATAAATTAAAAGAAGAAAATATTTAAGCAATTATGAGAAATGAACATGAACTCAAGTTTTAAGCTACCTTTTGTATTAATTAATTTGCTGGCAAACAGCTCGTTTATAAGCTCACAATATTTATGGCCAAGTGTCATATTTTTAACAATCCGACTGGACAATGAAGAAAACACAGTTCACCCTCTCAGCCGACAACAACTACAGCAACAACAAAAAATTTGAAATGTAGGTCAGCAATATGAATTGAAAACGACAACAACAACAACAACAGCAATGAATTACTACACATAGGTGATGTGGGTGTGTGTAATGTGTGGTGTTTTGTGCTTTGTTTGCCACACTGTAAAATCAATTTTCATTAAACTGTGCCACGCATCGTATGAGTAATCAGCGAGTAAATAAACAAGACGCAACGAACAATGTGGCGTATGCGTAATATGTGTCTCTTTGGCTCTGTCTCTGTGTATTGTTGTTGTTTGTGCTTTGCCATATTGTGGCATAAATCAATTTAGCACTAATTTCAATAAAACAAAATGCCGCATTCCATAACAACTAAATGTATGTAGTTGCACGCTAATTAAAGCAAGCAAAAATGGCAACTAACACATACTCTGCAGGATAATGACTACACATATGCCTAAGTGGATGCCTAATTGCATACCCTGTATTGAGATAACACATGAATCGGTTAGTTTGATGATCAAGAAAATAAGTACTCAAATATGTTTGTATTATTTATTTTATTCTTTTTAAATAAAGAAGTATTTAAAAGAGATTAACTGACTTTAATCAACTAAATTTTACATTAATATGCGTGGTTTATTTATGAAAATATTTTTTAAAATTATATTGATTATATTTAATTACATTTGACCATTATATTGTTAGGCAACTAATTAATCCCCCAAAAAGATAGGTAATAACAATTTACCTGCTAATGCGTTTTGTCGTTGTCTACGAGTATTGTTTGTTGAATTATTACATATATTATTTAGTTAATCGATTTAATTCGTTTATACAACTATTTTATTTGTTTGCTTAGATCAACATGATAATGACGATAAAATAACAACAACACATGAATATTTTTAAGCTCGATAACTTGCCGCTTTTGGCTGATTTTCGTGGAAATTGCAACTGGAACTGGAGCTCGATCTGGTTCTGGCTAAAGTTCTCTTCTGAATCTTTACACTCCTCGTTATTATTGTTGTTGATGTTGTTATTGCACTGGTTGCCTTCGATGTTGTTGCTGCCCCCGAATTGAATGTCGGCACAATTTGTAATGCACATTTTCCTCCACTGACCTTTGACACTACGTTTACTGTGTGTGTCAGCAGAAATTTATTTGATTACACTTTCCACAATTTCACAATGGCCGTTTGCAGATATTTTAGTTTGTTATCAAAGTCGTTGGTTTAATGGCTGCCAAAGTTAAAGTTTAGTATTCAGCTTTTAGTTACTAGTTTGACCTTGCAATTCGCATAATTTGCATAAAATTCACGTAAAACGACGCTCTGAAACATAAAAAACTCTGTGAAAATTCCATTTTCTAAGATTTTGATAATTATCATAAAATTTTAAAAGCAAAAAAATATAATTTTATACTTTAAACTCTTTAACAAATTGCATATAAACCTTGAAGCTAAACACTAATTCAAAAATGCAGAAGAAACAAACTATGAAATGCACTACATTAATGTCTTAAAAATGCTAACATCTTTTGCACTACATACATATTTATTTGACTACACTCACACACTATAGATTGCACCTGTACAGATTTTTCTGAAAATACTTGATATCCTCCTAGTAATAATCAGGATAAACAACTTTTTGTCTGTTTATAACTAACAAAGCAATTTTGGTCTATGTGTAGCACAGAGGGAAAAATATATTTACTCGAGAGATTCCGGCTGAGACTTTGTTTAATATGCTTTACCAGGATAAATGAGAACTTATAAAGAAAAACATATCAACAATTGAATCTTTAACACTTAACTCAAGCAAAATTATAACAAATAAAAAAACTAATTTAAATGATAAATACAATTCAACTATAAGAAAGAAATGCTAATTAACTTATAGCTTTTTGACACAATTTTTGGTCTAACAAACATGTAAAGTAGCTTTTAAATCAGTTTTAAATTGCAATTTTGAAACAGTTAGAATATTTTGTACTTTTAATAATTTACCACGCACTCAACTCTATTTCACAGACATTAGTTATTTAAAAAATAGCACTTAAAGCTGCAATATAGTATCTAAAAAAAAACATAGAGATACTAAATACAAATATAAGTTGTGGTTGACAAAAGTTGTAATTGAAATGAAAGATATTACACATACGCCACATGTGTCGGCTACCTTGAAAACTTTCACTTTTCACTACAATTGGCGCATTTGTAATTTTGACGCTGCCGCTTCAGCTTCAGCTGCTGTTGCTGTTGTTGCCACTGCCACTACTTTTGATGTTGCTGTTGCCTGTGGCATGCGACGCGTTCGCTGGCGTTTTCTATACTAAGGACAGATGTGAAGCAGCTGCGTCTCGGCTCCTGTGGGAAGAGTGTGTCGAGTGTCGTGTATCCTGTACTTGACTCTCTGTTCAAATGCGCGCGCAATGAATTCAAAAAGAGCACCAATGGGAGAGCTGACTGTGCTCCTGAATTGTTTATAACAACAAAACTCTCTCAGCAGTAAAGTGTATAGTCATGTCTTACTCGTATTTGTTTTTGTTGCTGTTGCTGTCGCTGTTGCTGCTGCTGCTGCACTTAACTTGAACTTTTGAAAAGTTGGCAAGATGTACGCGGCGCCTTTCTTTAACTTATTTCAAGGAATTTACTTAAAATTCTTGTTTTCTGTCTCTGCTAAGACAGTCAGGCGTTGGCCAGGCCACAATATGTATGAGCTTGGCACTGGCACATGCCCTATTTCACACACACACCCACACACCCACACATCCACACACCCACACTGATGCGATCACGACATTGAAATAAATAAGCATTCGAGTTTGGCATTGACCAGGTCATATTAAAGCGGCAAGTCAAGCACAATTGGGCTAATCGGAAAGGACAAAACTTGTAGCACTCCTTCAGCTTAGCGTCCATCAATCAATTCATTTGACTAATTGACAGCTGATTGGCACTACAAAGACCAACAACTTGTCTAAATAAATATAATTAACATTAAAGTAACTGAAGGATATTAACTGTACATATTCATTTGTCTTTAATTATTTCTTTGGCTTTATATCTACTTTAATTTGGCAGCAGAAAGTTAAGTAAATTAATGTTTTTTAAAAGTTCAGTGGAATTGCAAATCTTGAAATTATATTCAAAATATATAAGCTGTAATTGTATTGTAGAAAGTCTTGATTGAACAATTACTATTAATTTATAGAAAATAAAGCCAGGATTATTTCCAAGAGACAAAATGAATTCCGCAAACAGTTTAACATTGAAATTTGACAATTTCTAGCAAAACCGTATAATAAGATTGGGAAATTCTTAGAAAACTAAAGAAATGTCTTAGCTTTGTTGGAAAATTTTGCAGTCTTCATTCTGCATTTCTGCTTATACGAAATGCAATCCTGTTTGGCTTGCAAATGTCGAAGCAATAATCTATTTTGCATAGCAGCTCAACACTTAGCACTGCCGAAGCTCTCCCCCAACCATGTTATATATTCGAGTCTGCTTTGTATACATTCAACGAAATTATTATCTAGGTTCATACGTGCTGCCAAGCTGCCTCACTGCCTCACTGACTGACTGACTGGCCTTGGTAAATTCGTGCTGCTGCGTGGCATGCCCCATCCTCCATCCCCGTGCCCCATCTGGCCCAGTACCTCTTGGCTCTTGGACTCGGCAAGCTGCTTATCTCTCAGGAAACACTGGTTGCTCGTGACAGTCTATGGTAAATTTTGAAAAAAAAACAAAAAAAAGTATAAACAAAAAAATGAATGGAAAGTAAAGAAAAGTGAAGAAAAAACGAAAAGTTGCCAAATGGAATTGGAGCAAGAAATTGCAAGTGAAATGTCGAATTGCTTTTTTGAGCATTGCAGATCCCAAAGAAAGTGCTTAAAAATTGCACACTTGTTTATGCCATGCCAAAAACTTAAATATTTCTTTACTTTCTTTATTTCTTTTATACTCGTACTTTTTGTATTTGTCGTGCCTCAACAAGTTCCTTGTTGTAATACAATAAATGTGGGCAAAAAGCTTGGCTAACATTTAAAGCTCAAGTCTAGGCCAAGTCCGAAATGTGTAAAGGAAATGCACAAAATTTATGTGTGTGTGTGTATTGTTTGTGTATCTGTGTGTGCATAAAAAAACACAGGCAGTTAAAAGCGAGTTTTATATTCATTACAACAAGTCGAGCAACACCAACAACAAGAGATACAACAACAATTTACGACTCCAAAGCAAGCAGGTCCAGTTTTTTTATGGCCCAGTGTGCTCACCTTATAGGAAAAGCGCTCTCACGCACACCAACACAAACACGCACACCAACACACACACACAAAAGAGCCCACACATTCTTTCGCAATGGCCGCAAGTGAAACAAACGGCAAAGGAAAAAAAAAAACAATTTAAATAGCAAAAAAGGAAAACTTTTGTTAGATAATGCTAGGCACTTTGAAGGGGTTAATCATCGTATTAATACGCATAAAAACAGCATACAAATTTATGGGATATTAGTGGATGAAGAGAAGAAATTGAAAAAAGAAGAGCAGTAACAGCTTGGAATAACACTCACAGGAACTGTTCTTAATCATACCATCAAACCGAAATAATTGGATTCTCTTTCATCCAATAAAACATTATAATAAAAAAACAAAAAAGCAATGGGAAAAAGGAAGAAATGCGTTGCTTGAACAATAAAAGCAGAGAACAAATTAGAAAGTGATATTTCGTGGTGTTTATTCCGACAACAAGTGTTATTTGACAGACTACCTTAAAGTGTTGAGCAATATTTGCGTCATCTGTTTTAAAATATTTATTCACAATTTATAGAGAATATTTTGCATGAAGATGAAGTGAGGTATCCAAGTCCAAGAGTATTCAATAATAATTAAACTTTTTAAAAAAAATTTAAAAAATACATATAACTTTGGAAGACAAACTTTTTTTAAAACAATTATTGAAATCTATAAGATAATAAAATGACAAATAATTCAACACTTATTTATAAAGAACCACTTTTTTTTAATAATGATATAAATAACTCTTTATATAAAAAAGCAAATAGAGCTTGAAAAATACTTGTATGCATGGAAACCCAACTAATAACTCTATCTAGAATACTATTTAAGAAAACTTGTTCATAAGTTTATTATCTTAATCTAAAAACCAGAGATTCTGCTGATTAAATACTTCATTTCAAATGATAAAAAGAAAGCATATTACTCGATTAAGATCCACAACTTTACAGTTTTTGAATTGCAATATTGTTGAAGGACGGGAGAACACACACACACACCCAGGCACACGTGTAATAGACACACCTGAGTTTCAGACATATACACACGCATTCACACATTCATATTTACACACACATATATGTGAGTAGGTGTGTATTCGCTATGCCTCAACTTGGACAACAACAACAACAAATGTGCGAGGCAGCAAAAAGCGAAAGTAATTCCGTAGTCAAAGTTTTCATTTCCTTTTTCTCCTTTTTGGTTCTTTTCTTGCTTAACTAACTCAAGTAAAAATCAACTTGGCTCATTTTGAAGGACTCTTTGGCCTTTTCTCTTGCCTTTTGCGATTGTTTACTTATTTTGCGCTAAAAATTAAACGACCACGAAACTTTTGCTGGACTGCTAAATTACTTTACACGCCACTTGAACACGCAGGCAACGTAAATTCTTAAATGCCAGGCCTGACATGAGCTGAACATTTAATTTAATTAAAAATAGCATGTGAATTAAACCAAAAACAAAAATCATTGAAGAACCACAAAACACAAAAAGACAAACGATTTAAGCAAAAACTTGTTTTTTTTTTCCTTTAAATACATTTGGCTGGTGGAAAATAATATTATAATTGCAACAGATTTGAGACGATGATTGTAATATGATTTACACATAATTTAAACTGATAATAGATTAAAAATTTTTTATATTTAAAAATCAAATTACTTGTAGCTTATTTTTTGGAGGAACATAAAATAAATAAACCCGATTTTTATGAAAACAACCGATTTCATTTTTTTTATAACTATTTTCGGAATCACAAAAGTTGGCTGCTAAAAATGCTATGTATATTAAGCAAAACAGAATTTGTCTTGTAACTTTTGCACAACAAACTTTTCTGATACCCTTGAAATTTGAGAAGAAACTACTTTAAAAATTTTTCAATGGAAGAATTTTTATGATATTTTTTTAAGCAGCTTTGCACTTTCTAAAAATTCATAAATGGAAACCAGGTGACTCAACCGACAGCCCATGTTATCGAACATCAAGTACTACACTTATAATATAATTAATTCTAGTTATCAGACAATTCAACAAGATAAACAAGAGGTGCGTAGTAATCTTTGCCTATTCCAAGATGTTACGCATAACTGTTTGGAGTCATGCAAGGGGACCAACTTCAATTGGCAGTCGACTAAAAGCATTTTATCAGCTTATACCAGGCGCTACGCATTATTTTTGCTGATAAGAGATACATTTTTTTTACGTACTTTCGTTTGAAGCTACAGTGAGAGCAAGTAGAAGCACGACAACACTACGCACTGGACGCGCACGGCAGGAAACATTTTGCAGGGACAACAGATATTTAGTTAACAACTAATTGAATTAGTTTCATAATTTTTTAATTGTTTATTTATTACACGGCCGATAGACAGATGCACAATAAGCTCATTAAACACTACAAATTAGTTAATATTATTTATAATTATTCAGTTAATTTAATTTGTAATTTGCAATTCATTTGATTATATGTTTATTGATATTATTAAATATTATTATTTGGTAGTGTTACAGTTTGTTGCTTGAAATTGAAGCCAGTTTTTTGTTGTGCTGCGTGTCTGTGTGTGTTAACGAAATGAGGAAAGATTGTCTACTGAATTTGCAAAACTTGCCCCGAACCAAAAGCCAACCGAACTGAGTCGAGACAGAGGCAGAGTCAGAGCTTTGCTGCTCCTGCTGCTGCTGCTGCTGCTACTTCACGGACAACGTTGCGTATGTGTAATGTGCGGAGTGCGTGTGTCAGTGTTGAACAGTGTTGGGCAATGCGCGCGCAAACTGCCAACGCTTGCACACAACAGGCAAATGGCAATGTCGCCTACAACAGCTGAGCGACAGCGACAGCTGCTGAGAGCTGATTGAGAGCCACAATAACTAAGAGAGCGAGAGAGCACGCGCAAAGTGAACTCACAGTTAAAGTGAAAGTTTTCTTGTTGATTAACAGCCCATTGAGAGACATCCCCACCCCCATTCATACCCCCAAAAACTCAGCTCCATTCGAAAGGTCGCCAATTTCACTGATAATAATTTTGCCGTTGATGTTGGCAATGCTCTCCGTAGAAAGAGATAGCAACAATCCACTCGCTGTCCACGTTTGAATTGCTGACCGGAAGTGCCTATTGGTAAGTGGCATTTCCTTAACCAAACCAAACCAAACAATTGCCAACGGATTTTCACAAGCAACTCGATAAGTTGCAATTCAATATAATCAATAGAGAGAAAACAGCTTGTAACGTGTTAGAAATCGTTCGAATTTTTATTGGATTACCTTGTGCTTTGCCTTTATTTCAATGTTTGCTTTAAATTAAAATGTATAAATAATATAAATATAAATATAAATAAACTTTATTTTTGTAGGCTTAATACCATTAATTTGGTATATTTATTATATGTTCTTGACATTTGTTTTTTTTTTCATAATAGATCTTAGGTGCAAAGTATAGAAAATATATTATTAATTTTATGTCGTTAGTTTTATTTTTTTTTAAATAAAGATTAAGTTGCTTTCTGTCAGGTTAAAATATAAAATTAGCTTGAATTATTATTTAGCAATTTTAAAGAAAGCTTTATTTTGTTAAATAGTTATACTAAAGTATAAGATAACAGATTCCAAAAGAGTTTCCAAGATGAACTTGTGTTATGGCTTCTAAAGGTTAAAGGTTAAGGTTATGTCATTCAATAGAAAACAAAAAGTCCGCATTATATTATTTGTAAATTTAATTCTGTATCGTTCGGGCTTCAAATTATTGAAACAAAAAAAAATTATAACGTTTACGCTTCAGACGTGACTGTCTAATATTTGGCTAAGGGAAAGGGAGGGAAGGGCAGCGCGTTATCTGAGAAGTTCCGCTGTAGATTCATGATTTGGTGTTGTAGTCAAAGCTACATTTACATTTGTTGATTTGCACAGCAAATTCGAGGCCAGCTAATGCAATTCAATACCAATGTCGACTGCGATTGTGTCGTCAATTGTAAAGCTATAAAACCAAAGACAAAGTCACAAATGGGCAACAGTCAGCAAGAGTCAACAGTCAACTTGCAAATATGTGGAAGACACAAAATCTAACCATCTCCATCACCATCATCAGCATCAGCGTCTGCTGTCTGGTAGCCTTTGCTGATGCCTTGCCCATGGATGTGCCGCGCTATAATCAACTGGGGTAAGTGGATTAAAGCAAGAACTTTAACTACATTGAATCGATGGATTGATGGTGTATCTTCATCTTCCAGACACAAGCCGGCACAACAGACCAACTCCAGTGGCTACAACAACAACAACAGCTTGGTGCCTACAACAGATCGATTGGGAGTGACATCGACCACGCCCACACCGCAGTTTGAATACGCCCTGCTGGGCCAAGATCCCGAGGATCAGCGTTGGTATCGCGTCAGTCTGACGCCCACGAGCAACAAATCCGGATACCGCGCCCAATTCGCCACGAGGAAATCCCCGCCCTTTGACGCTCAGTTGGCCCACAAGCATGACAAGACCATTCAGGATCTGCTCAGTTTCTTGGAGAAGTCCGAGGAGCACAATCTGCTAAAGGTCTATGGTCAGCTGCTGGAAAGTGAAGATCAGGAATCAAAGACCAAACGTGATGTGGACAACGAACTGGATGTGGACAACCAACTGGATGTGGACAGTAATCCATTGAAAACCGATGGCAATCGACCACTGCTTTTGGTGGGCGAACTGCCAGAAACTGACGCGCCTTCTACTGGCCAAAATGGCACTGATGCCTCCATGGTCAATAACTTTGTTTATTTCATAAAGGGCTTGAAATAAATAACTATACTAAAATATATATATTTTTATTATTTTACAATGAATAAACTTTCACAATTTAAATTGCTACCATGATTAATGTTTTTTTTTTATTTAACGTTATTTATTTTTGCTGTTAGTTTTATTCTACATATGAAAACTTTATCAAATCAATGCGCTTTTACCGTACGCCAAACTCACCACACACTGTAATAGCAGAGACACTCACGCATGGTGAAATTACTTTAGTCGATTCAAACTCGTACTCTTTTATTCACCACGTTCTCTTCGAAATTTATTAGCTGACTCACATACTACCCAGTGCACATTGGGCCAGAATCCCTTTTTTTTGGCATAATTTTTTTTCAAATATACATATCTTGAATTTGACTTAATATATGGAAAGGGCATACATTAGGTATATCGAATCAATTAGGGAGACGAAGGCGTGGTTCAAATCAAAAAAAAAAAATCCAAAATTCTAAATTTGTCTAACTTAGGTTCATGCAAAATTTCAAGTCTTTAGCTTAACAATTAGACTTTATGCCAAAAAAAGGGATTCTGGCCCAATGTGCAGTGGCGGAAATTCGCATTCGAGAATCGATTACGACCATCATACTTCGAAGCCGCTGTGGCTACGAATTCATACCACAACATGCATTAATTTTCGATAAGGTCTAGCTTTAAAATCGCCAGCTCGTAATCTACCAAGTATGCGATTAGTCGAGCACACTTCGTCCTGCAAAGTGATTGCAAAAAAAAATTTCAAAAATATTTTTGCTAGTATTTTTTTAAATTTTTTCAAAATTGCTAAAATTACACTTTTTTTAAAAAAAAAGGAGGAAAGTAGGAAAAAGAGGTTAAAATAGGTCAACAAATTTAAAAAAAAATACTTGCAAAAATATTTTTGAAATTTTTATTCGCAGTCACTCTTAGAATTGTATAAAGATTATTTTTGATCAAAATATTTTTTGAACAAAATCCAGGAAAAAAGTGTAAAAAAAAACACTTTTTACAGAAGTTCTAAATTTTCCATGGATACTTAATGGGTTAAAGAAATTTTTGTGTCATTCAAACGGAAATTAAATGATAAGATTATTTTAAGAAATCTGCATCACATCTTTTGTGTTAAAAGTATATTTTTTTTTAATAACTTTATCCACATATACTTATGTATTTCCCTTAGGTATATTCAAACAACTGGAGAAAAGATTGATTACGAATGTACATTCGCCGATGCATTCCGTAGCGTTACCACATTCGGTTGTGGCTGGTTTCCGCCACTGGGTGGGTAGTGAAGGGCAAATTTCAAGCTGATAAGCTGTGGTGAGTGTCTGGGAGTGTGTGTAAGAGTGAGTGTGTGTGTTCTGTAAGTGTGTGAGTGCGTGGCACACTTCTTTGACACTTGCTGCTCCAATTGCAAGAAATTGGCAATTTGGCTGATACCTCAAACCCAACAGTAAATGAAACCAAGAGTAAAAATAAAAAAATATATATATAAAGTACTTGCACTTGACACGATTTGTATTTGCAAGAATTGGGCTTAAGGATTCTGATGGTGCTGGCGAGCGAGATGAACGAGTTGAGCATCCTCGCGATTGGCCCGTTCCAGTTTATCGTCCTGCAGTTCGTAGGCTGGACGATAGATTAATCTGCCGAGCTGCTCGTCGTAGACCAGCAAGCGGGGATTCACCCGAGTGCTGCTGCGATCGCCCAGGGATGTGTAGCCCTGGTCATACAGGGAGCAATAGGGCAGCTTCCGACTGCGCAGATAGCTCCAAATGTCATGGTAGCTCCATTCCAGCAGCGGAAGGATTCGCATTAACGATGGCCAACCATTGTCACAGGGCAGCATCGCCGAGAGCTTCTCACAGCCGGGATCGCTGCGTCGACAGCCGAGAAACATTGCACGCACCTGCGGATGCTCCGACAGCACCTGTTCAATGGCCATCTTGAGGGCCCCATCGTAGCGTTGCAATTCCAGCGGATAACGTTCAAGGCTGTTGTCAATAAACTGTTCCACCTCCTCGAACGGATCGTGGGACTTGACACAAATCGCGCGCAACGGCGAAGAATTCTTTAGATGTGTGGCGAGCACGTCCAGCAGCACTGTACAGTCCTTGCCCCCATTGAAGCACAGCATCATCTCATCCGGCCTATACATGCTGCTCGCTTGCTTTACAATCGCCTCGGTCTCTTTTAACTTGGCCTTTAACTGAGCGTCTTCGGTGCTCTTAACATATTGTGTGGGCGCAAAGTGGCAGCTGCGTTGCAATGCTGCTGAATGTTGCCACATTCTGGGGCAATGTTGCACGAGGAATATCATAGCGATGTTTTATTTTTATGAATTTTCCAGCTATTTCACTTTTAACTATTTTACTCTGAATTACTTAGAATTTGGATTTTGACGTAATTTAAACATTTGTTTTGTTTAAGCAATGAAAAACTTGGGAAACATTTTTAAATAAGTTATTGAAACAATTAAGAACGTTTTATGAAAATCATACGTATAAAATCATATTAAATAGCTTAAATACACATAGAAATAATTACACTTTTTGATTACCTACATACTTTAATGTTCAATTGGAATTTATGTCAAACCCAATGTGAGTGAATTATTAAATCCGTGCTTTGATTTGATGCTACATATTAACTACTTAAATCATAACTTTTGTCTATTGCAATAAAAAATTGCTTATTTGAGCCCCTATATATATCCTAGGTTTTATTTAGTTCAACTGTTTTATAAAATAAATATATATAAATATAAATAATAATATAAAAATAATAATAAATAAATATAAATATAAACATAAAATAATCAACAATAAGGAACCAAAGTATCTTTTTGACAAAATCCAATTTACAAACTCCAGACGAATAAATAATGTTGTTTGCATAAGGCATAAGCTGGCCAGTTCTGAAAGGCACTTTTTTATTCATGCTGTTCGCCTATGGAACCAATTACCGCATTATCTAAAAACAATTACAGGCGCATCGCATTTTAGGGCAAAACTTGCTACACACCTTAGAAACTAAACTAAACTTAGCTAAACTAAATTAAAAACAAAAAAAAAAAATAAAAAAAATAAAAAAAAAAAATAAAATAAAAATAAATAAAAATAAAATAAATACCAAACAATAGAATTATAAATAACAGTAAAAATAATAATAGCAGTAATAATAGAAATCAAGTAGTTATAAGAGCTTGATTTTAGAATGGTATTTTTTTTTCTATGTACTTATTTTACGGTTCAATTGGAATTTATGTCTAAAACTAATTTTTGTGAATTATTAAATTTGTGCTTTTATTTGATGTCTCCATAATAATTACTTAAATCATAACTTTTGTCTAATGCAATACAAAATTGCTTATTTGAGCCCCTATATATATCCTAGGTTTTATTTAGTTCAACTGTTTTATAAAATAAATAAATATAAATATCAATAAACATTAAATAAATAATTTGATTAAGCTTAAACATCAATCATCAAGTCTGTCTTTTAAGTAATATTTATACTATCTCTTTTAAAATATAAATTTATTGAATATTTGTAATATGCAAGAGTAGTGATTTAAATAAGCTGCGACCAGCTCTGTACATATAAATTCGAATAAAAACTCTTAAGCATACCGGTCATTAACTTCACGACTCAACCCAAAAAACATGATTTTGCAGAAATCGAATTTAAGCACTTTAATTTAGTACCACCCCCACCTACCACCATCGTTTTGACCCTCGAATGAAGAATATATATGTACATATGAATAATATATGAATATAAAATAATTACATAATAGAACAGAATAATAAAACGGAACATATAGAAAATCTCTGCATCATGAATTCATCAATCGTGTTATTAAGATTTAATAGTCTTGAGGAAAATGGGCGCAATACTATTAGCAACATTGTCTTTAATAATTTTTAAATTAATTTATGACAAATCTAAACTTTAACATGCAATTTAAGAACGATATAGAATCACTCTTGTAATTATCTTTTATTTATGTTGATCTAACTACACATGCAAGACTTTGTCAATCTTTGGTGAATTATATTAAAAGAGACAATAATATATGACAATATTAATTATAGTTATATTTTTATAAATTTCTTAGCCTAAATATGTTTGTAGCGGAAATAAATATAAAATTACCTATATTGAACGAATAAAAATATGGAAAAAGTGCAATTAGTTTATGTTTCGCAAGACTGAAGAAAAGGCGCTGAGTTGGTAAATATGTATGTGAGTTCGTGTGGCCCAAAACTCGGCCAATGTTTGACGCGGCAGTTTCGTTGGCCCGCTTGTAGAGTACTATATAAAGACCACGAAGCGTCGAAATCAACATTGCAGTTTGCTTGAAACCAACTACAGCTCAAGAATCAACATGAAGTCGTTTGTGCTCGTCGCCGTTTGCCTGTTGGCCGCATCCGTTCTCGCCGATAAGGATGACAAGATGGTCGGTTCCACCTATGGCGGTGGTTATGGCCAACAAGCTTCAGCACCCGCTGCTCCTGCTTATGCTGCCCCAGCTCAGTCCTACTCCGCCCCAGCTCCTCAGTCCTACGCCGCACCAGCTCCAGTTGCCGTCCCTGCTCCACCGTGCCCCAAGAACTACCTGTTCAGCTGCCAGCCCAACCTGCAGCCCGTGCCATGCAGCGCCCCTCAGCCCAGCTACGGCTCCGCCGGTGCCTACTCCCAGTACGCACCAGTCTACGCTCCACGCCCCGTGCAGTGGTAAACAGACCATCAGCTGGACAGACCAACTAAAAATCAAATTAATAAACGACTCAATTTCATAAAATTTATCGCATTTTTGTATTTTGGGTTCGCATTGGGTTTTCTGAAATCTATTTCTAATTCTAGAGAAGAGATATTGAAATGTCAATAGCCTCTCAAATTCGCCGTTTATATGTAAACATTTTTAGATCGAATATGTCTCATTATCATTATCATATACAATATGTTAAAGGTAAAAAAAGTTGATAAAGAAAAAGGGACTTTGGCTAGTTTTTGGGTTCTTTTCCTAGATATTTGAATGTTTAATTTTGAAAATTGTCCAGCATGTCTAAAATCTTGATCCGAAATCATGAAAAAATAAGATAACAACTCTGTTTTGATATGAAGTCAAAGTTCGGCTAATTGTTGCTAAGTTTCTATTTTAATATTCTAATCTTAAATCGTAATTTTTTGGCTAATAATTTTAAAATATTAAAACCTTAAAAATAAAATGTAAAAAGCACAATATTGTGAGTTATTTTTTTTTAACTACCTCAGGCTCGATTTTTCAATGTCTAAATAAGGTGTTTGAGAACTATTGAAAATATATTTTGACGTAAAATGTATAAAAATTACTGTCATATTTTAAATTATATCTTAGATACAGTTTATCGAATGAAATTTATGAAGTTTATTTGTATGAAATTTAAGTGAAATTCAAGCAAAACCGATTTCGGTGGCACCCTTGTATATGTACATTGAAAAAACGGCCCTTAAAATTGATTTTTTCAGAAATTTAATATTTGATAACTCATAGGTAAGCATCTAGAAGGCGTAGCATCTTTTCCAAACATTAAATTATTCAATTATCTCATTTGGTTCAAAACAACGAAAAAACTCAAAAGGCGACACTGTGCGTCGTCCAACTCGTCCTGGGCATCGTCAAAGAATCGCGCAGCCTGCAGTTGTAAACTTTTTCGCGGACATCTTGCTATTATCATAAGATGGATTAGTTATTGCAGCTGAGTTGGTAAATATGTGAGTTCGTGTGGCCCAAAACTCGGCCAATGTTTGACGCGGCAGTTTCGTTGGCCCGCTTGTAGAGTACTATATAAAGACCATGAATTTTCGGAATTAACATTGCAGTTTGCTTGAGACCAACTACAGCTCAAGAATCAACATGAAGTCGTTTGTGCTCGTCGCCTATTGCCTGTTGGCCGCATCCGTTCTCGCCGATAAGGATGACAAGATGGTCGGTTCTACCTATGGCGGTGGTTATGGCCAACAAGCTTCAGCACCCGCTGCTCCTGCTTATGCTGCCCCAGCTCAGTCCTACTCCGCCCCAGCTCCTCAGTCCTACGCCGCACCAGCTCCAGTTGCCGTCCCGGCTCCACCGTGCCCCAAGAACTACCTGTTCAGCTGCCAGCCCAACCTGCAGCCCGTGCCATGCAGCGCCCCACAGCCCAGCTACGGCTCCGCCGGTGCCTACTCCCAGTACGCACCAGTCTACGCTCCACGCCCCGTGCAGTGGTAAACATACCATCAGCTGGACAGACCAACTAGAAAAAAAAATTAATAAACGATTCAATTTCATAAAATTTATCGCATTTTTGTAATTCGGGTTCGCATTGGGTTTTCTGAAATCTATTTCTGAATTTCGCTAGATTCTGGAGAAGAGATATTCGAGAAAGAGAAATTCGCCGCTTATTGTATATAAACATTGTAGGATCGAAAATGCCTCATCATCATTATCATGTTCAATATGTTAAGGGTAAAGAAAAGTTCATAAATAAAATGGGACTTTGACTTTTTGGGTTGTTTTCCTAGATATTTGAATGTTTTATTTAAAAAATATTCCAGTGAGTCCAAAAGCTCAATTCGAAATCATTAAAAAAAATAAGATAACAACTATGTTTTGATATTAAGTCAAAGATAGGCTAATTTTTGTTGAGTTTCCATTTTAATATTCTAATCTTAAGCCAATTCAGCTCTTTTTGGCTTGATTTTTATTTTGATATTTTTGACGAGCGTAACAAGTAAAGAAAATTTTGAATAAACGCATCTGATAGGAAATTGTTCAACGATTAGTTATATAAATATGGTACCCTTAGTAATATTAGATTTTTTATTTTAAAAGATAAAGCCCTTCAAAGCTGACAGATTTTCAGTGAATAAAAAAACACAATTTTTAGGTAATTTAGCCCCCTTTCAGATAACTATACATGCGAATCATCAAGGTTTTTGTATCTATTAATTGAAGTAATTATTAAGTGTATAATACAAACAACAATTAATTGATTGCTTTGTGTTTCTCCAGGTAAATCGCTATTTACCAACTATCCAATATTTCCCGCTTTTTCAACTTTACTGAAAAAAATATATATTTTTATTAATGCCATATTTTTGAAAAAGGGTCTTGTATTCCTTTACTGAAAAAAAAAAGTTCCAGCTGCTCGCTTTTGCCCCTTTTTCTGCTAGAGGTAAAAAAGACATATGTAGTTCCAGAAATTGTATTGCGTGCATGAAGACATAAATCCGTTGAAACCTGTTCCAACGTTATTGTTTGATTAAGATATATGATTTATATTTTTCACTCTGTGACTGACAATAAGTTTGATATAATAGTTTAAAAAAGGCATATTTACTCGATTGCTTACCTGAGAGCCTCTGCCAAAGTCGGCTCCAATATTTAGGTACAGATACAGGATGCAAAAAAAATTAAATTAGGTAATTAATAAATTAGTCACAAAACAATATTTACCTATGGTCGCCACAGGTGGGTACAAATCTTATTTTTACACGTACATAATAAAAAAACAATTGATATGACTGCTATAAGATGTAGTAGTCCGATTCCAACTATATTTGGTCAGGATGTGTAGAACCATCCCAGATGAATATCCTGTAGGACTGATTGAGATATTTCAAGCAAATTGTGATCAATATTTTAAAGAAAAAAAAATTAAAAAAGAATAAAGATTAATTTTTTGGTTAATAAACTTAAAACATTAAAACCTTAAAAATAAAATGTAAAAAACCCAAAATCGTAAGTAATATTTTTTTAAATACCATAAAACTGATTTTTTCACATATTTAAAATTTGATAACTCATACATAGGTAATCATCTAGAAGGCGTAGCATCTTTTCCAAACATTAACTTATTCGATTATCTCATTTGGTTCAAAACATCTGACTTGCAACGAAAAAACTCAAATGAGTCCGCTGTGCGTCGTCGATAGATTAGTAATTGCAACTTTCTAATTGTTTTTCGAATTCTATACCTCCCAACGCCTCTTGAGGTTATCAATTTTTCACCTTGGCCGTCATCTTTGATATAGTTTATGTTTCGCAAGACTAAAGAAAAGGCGCTGAGTTGGTAACTATGTGAATTCGTGTGCCCAAAACTCGGCCAATGTTTGACGCGGCAGTTTTGTTGGCCCGCTTGTAGAGTACTATATAAAGACCATGAAGCTTCGGAATCAACATTGCAGTTTGCTTGAAACCAACTACAGCTCAAGAATCAACATGAAGTCGTTTGTGCTCGTCGCCTATTGCCTGTTGGCCGCATCCGTTCTCGCCGATAAGGATGACAAGATGGTCGGTTCTACCTATGGCGGTGGTTATGGCCAACAAGCTTCAGCACCCGCTGCTCCGGCTTATGCTGCCCCAGCTCAGTCCTACGCCGCCCCAGCTCCTCAGTCCTACGCCGCACCAGCTCCAATTGCCGTCCCGGCTCCACCGTGCCCCAAGAACTACCTGTTCAGCTGCCAGCCCAACCTGCAGCCCGTGCCATGCAGCGCCCCTCAGCCCAGCTACGGCTCCGCCGGTGCCTACTCCCAGTACGCACCAGTCTACGCTCCACGCCCCGTGCAGTGGTAAACAGACAATCAGCTCGACAGACCAACTAAAAAACAAATTAATAAACAATTCAATTTCATAAAATTTATCGCATTTTTGTATTTCGGGTTCGCATTGGGTTTTCTGAAATCTATTTCTGAATTTCGCTAGATTCTAGAGAAGAGATATTGAAATGTCAATCGCCGTTTATACATAAACATTGTTGGATCAAATATGTCTCATCCATTTTAGGGTGTAAAAGTGTGTTCAATCAAGTGTGTAAAAATCACTAAATAAATTGAAGCTTTCAATAAATCGCAGTTTGACTGTATTTGCTGAATTTGCTTACTGAATAGTAATAATAATATAATATAATAATATATTAATAATAGTATTTCACTTACCATTCAGCAAGTTCTTTTGGGTTGTGTTCTAGTTATTTGAAAATTCAGTTCATATCATTTATTTTTTTGTCAACTAATTTTAATTTATCAACTGGCAATGAGTTCAGTTTCCAATAAATTAATGCACTATTCATTTATCTGGCTAATGAGTTGGTTTATATATATTTTTGTAAAAACTTTAACAAACTTTATGGCTTAAATATAAAATTTGACGCTGCATGAAGCAGCAGAAGCACATGGTATCATATAAATATATATTAATTACTTTATAAATATCTCAGGGTGTTAGAATTTAATTTAAAAGACCAACAAAATAAATGAAAATGAATTGTGATAAATTGAAAATCGAATGTGCAATATAACTAAAAACTGAAAAACTAAACAGAAGCAATTTGTTCAATAGTTGAAAAATTGTTGTTAGTTTTTCGGTCAGTAATCGTCGTCCAGCTCGTCCTGGGCATCGTCAAAGAATCGCGCAGCCTGCAGTTGTTTTCGTATGGCGCCCACTTGGGTCAGTATCTTGGGCGACGATGTTGACACGCTTAACTTTTGCACCGCAGGCACCTGGTTAGTATCATAAGATGGATTAGCTATTGCAACTGACAAATTGTTATGCGAATTCTGTACCTCCCAGCGCTTCTTGAGATTATCCATATTTCGATGACTGCTGTCGGCATGAGTCGATGCCGTCTCCTTGCGCGTCATCTTGGGCATCTCACGCAACAATGGCATCGATAGGTTCTGTGTGGGTGTCTCGTGCAACACCACATCCCGTCTGCCCAGAGATAGGGGCGTCGTTTGTGTACCACGATGACGCGATTCACTTTTGCTGCGCAGCTGTTGCTGCTGTTGATGCTTGGAAGCCAGATCACCATAGTTCTTGAGATAGCGCGACAGACGCTTATCCGTCTGGCGGCGCACACGTTCCATGGCCTGGTCATCGGTGCTGTCCAGGTCAAAGCTATTGTTCGCACTGCCCGAGGCGACGGGCAGTTGATCGATCAACAGTGGCTTCACCGGAGTGGGCTTGTAATCCTCATGGAACACAGAGTTGGATGAAATGTTGAAGGAGTATGGAGGCGAGTCAGCGTCAGCTGGATTTGAGGCAGTCGTTTCTGGTGCCGGCGATGGCACTGTGCAATTTAATTCTAGCACTCGAAAGGCATCATCCGATTGCTGCTCTTCCAGATCCTGCTCATTGACATGAGTGCGTTCCGTATCCCTGCCACAGGCAACTTCCTCCAGACAAAACGAGCAGAGATTGCGGCGACAATTCATGCACACATTTCGCTCCCGTTGACAGGCACGGCACACATCCTTCTTGTCCAGACATTGGCTGCACAGTGCATAGAGGCGTTCACACTTGAGCCAAACCATCGCATAGCTGTTTTGGCAATTGTGATCCACTGCATCCGCCGCCGCCGCTTCACTCGTCTCCTCGCCCTGCTGTCCGCCTTCATGTTTTCTCATCTTAAGCGCCAATTTGCGCTGGCAACGCAGACAGCAACTCTCGTAGCTCTTCAGCGGCTCATCGCAGAGCGGACATATCTTCTCGCACAAATGGAAGCACTCGCGTTCAATCTTCGCCATTTCCGGCAGCTCAAAGTCCAGCTCCACACCCGCCGGCAGCGGCTGACCACGACGATATTCGTGACGTGCCGAATTGCTAAAGTATTTGTACACCTTGTTGGTGTTTGTGTTGTTGTGTAGTTTACTGGAGTTGTCACTAATATCCTTTTTGTCAGCTTTAGCATTTGCATTTCCTAACGGATCCGGCTAAATTATTGTGCTCCTTGGCGTGCAACAGCTGCGCATCCGCCTCCAGCTTTGCCAGCAGCTGTTCCCGCATCAATCGATTGTGTTCCGAGTCCAAACGTGCCTGTAAAAAGAAAAGTTGAAATTTTAAATCGATAAATTATTAAATCAATAATAATATAAAATAAAAAAAAATAATTATTAAATCAATTTTTTTTTGTTTTAAAAAAGGCTTAGGCATATCTGAATCTTATAAGATTTTAGTAATTAGACTTTTTAATTTTTATCATATTTAATGAAAAGCAAATATTAATAAAAATACAAATACATTGCAATATAAAACTCAAATCCACAAATTAAATCAAATATTCGGTAAAATCAATTATTAATTGAATATAAGACCAGTTCATACAAATTATATAATATGTATGTTTGTTTCAGATTTATTAGTCATTTATATTGTGAATTCAGAGATATATGAGATATATGCCTTAATTGTAAGTTTTTAAGATTGATAATTGAGATTAAATAATACAAATCTTCTTAGTATTTTTAAGTTTCGTGTTATAATTTCATTTGTTTTAAAAAGCGTATTTCTGGTCCATAAAAGGTTTTAGTATATGATATCTATATAAATTTTCATCTTATTAGAATTCCCTCTTATAAGTAATCTGTTAAATAAATAAAAAACTTTATATTGAAAGTTTTCAACAAAACACTTTAAAAGCTTTTCAATTTCAAAAGTTGCAAAAAAATACGGAAAAGTGATAATATAATTGTTTAAATATATGTAACTAAGACCAACCTACAAAAATTAAATAATACGTATGTTTACTTTAGATAACATACACCGTAAATCAAGACATTGTTCATTTACATCATGTTGTGAATTCCGAGATATATGAGTATAATCGGTATATTGCAGATATATGCACATCCTGGCCATCATAAAGGCTTAACAAACCTTTTCGGCACGTTGTCGCTGCTTCTCCAGCTGCTCTTCCAAATGTATTGTCTTTAGCTGTGCTTCCAAGCGCCTTTTCCATAAAGAAAACAAAGATTGAAATTTAACAACAACTCAAAGTGTATTTTATGTGATAGTCACCTGGTCAGAGCCTCCTCCTGTCTGCGTTCCTTCTCTCTTAGAACTTCTATAGAGCGACGTTTCTCCTCAATCTGTTGCATTAGATCCCGTTGATAGTCCTTTTTGCGCGCCGTTTCCAGTTCGGCACTGCGCATATTGCGCTCCATAATGCCATCGCCAGTGACAATATTGGAGAGCTCCACGTGGCCCAGATCTTGGAGCAGCTGTTGTCGTGTGGTGCCAGGCCGAGTTTTGGGCGGCACATAGTTGGGATTACTATTTACAATTAATTCTAGGTCAGTCTTATCCGTTCTGCTATGGGACGTGCTCGTGCTCGTGGATTGAGTGGAGCGCGCCGTTCGCAACTCCTCCTCTCCGGCGGAGGCTGCGACAGCTTCACCTGACGTCGCTGCTTCGTCGCCGGCGGATGTAGCATCTGCGTAAATGTAAAGTATTAACCATAATAAATCATTAAGTACGCGGCTCGTAAATTTCACGCTAATTACCATAACTAAAGGTGACGCCATGGATTATGGCTGCTTACCTGGTGCTTAAGAAAGTTCTGCTGATTCTCGCGCTGTCGCTCACGCAAGTAATTCTGTCGTTTCTGATTTTCATTGTTAAAGCCGGGAAAATACGAATAAAATGTGTCCGTAACCCATTGCTCCATATCATCCTGAGTGAAAGAGAAGAAAACTCTCGAGTTAGTATCGTTCCAACTTTATGGGTATTTATAAAATTAGAGCTATGTTTGTTTGTTTCTATTTGTATGTCACGCAGGATTTGGCGACACTAACCACCAGCAGGAAGCTTGTGTACATTTTTCTAAGGTGGTTGGTTGCTGGCGCAGCCACCTTTCAAAACGGGCACCCTCGGCCAGTAAATTATGGGTCCAACTCCGTTTCGTTTCCTTGCGTTTTGGGGTCAGTCGGTGTTCAAATGGCAACGAACTGGAGCTGCTCCAGCGAAGGCTCCACATTGCCTACTGCCACTTTTGCCACATAATTTTTATGCCATCGCGACGTTGATGGCGACGTCGACGGCGACGTTGCAAATCGCGTGCTGCGATGGCATCGAAATTTATATAAAACACCAAAGAAAAGTGAAGTGCAGAAAACGAAACTTTGAGATATCCTGGGAAGGCAATTTTATTTGTCTTCACTATCTTAATGGAAACAGGAAATACAATGTATAATTTTTAAAAATAAAATAATACATATTTAAACTTGAATTTTAATTTTAAAATCGTAAAATACATATATTGAAATTGTCTTTAATTCAAATAAAAATAATTTAAACATGAATATTTATGTAATACAACATGAAATTAAAAACTGTTCCATTTTCAGAATATCCTATTAAATAAACGATGTTTCTGAGATTTTCTCACTTATCCAAATAATGTTTATGGGCTTCAATTTTTAAACTCATTTTTAAGTTACTCAAAAACACAATTTGAAATATAACTACAAAATTATATAAAAATTATGAAACCACTTCAAAGTCATACGATCAATCCGAACTAGTAAATATAGTGAGAGAAAGAGTTAAGCACTTTTGTTGACCCGTAATCATACCTGTTTAATAAAGATTAGTAAACATAATCATTAGTAATTAGATTATTTTTGTTTAAAAGTCGAAGTAATGATAAAATTAACGATTATTTTCGGTTTTGCCCAACTCTTTAATGATTACGATTACAAAAAATCAAAATTATTACAATTATTCAAAAACTATCAGAACTAGTCGGCGGTTCTACAGTCGAGCGGTACTCGACTGTCGGAGACCCCGTACTTATTATAAAGATATCTCAAACAACAAAAAGATGTTCATACTAAGACTTGATTTGGACTGATCGTTCCTATGGCAGCTATATGATATAGTAATCCGATTTCAATCAAATTTGGTCAGTATGTATGAGACCATCTTTTATACATATTCTGTCAGTGTGGTTGAAATATCTCAAACAGCAAAAAAGTTTTCCATACTAAGACTTGATTTTCAACTGACTGTTCCTATGGGAGCTATATGATATAGTAGTTCGATTCCAACCAAATTTGGTCAGTATGTACGGGACCATTCCATATGCATATTCTGTCAGTTTAGTTTAGTTATCTCAAACAACAAAAAAGATTTTCATACTAAGACTTGATTTTCAACTGATTGTTCCTATGGGAGCTATATGATATAGTAGTTCGATTCCAACCAAATTTGGTCAGTATGTACGGGACTATTCCATATGCATATTCTGTCAGTTTAATTTAGTTATCTCATACAACAAAAAAGATTTTCATACTAAGACTTGATTTTCGACTGATCGTTCCTATGGAAGCTATATGATATAGTAATCCGATTTCATTCAAATTTGGTCAGTATGTATAAGATATTCTATAATGCATATTCTGTCAGTTTGGTCGAAATATCTCAAACAGCAAAAAAGTTTTCCATACTAAGACTTGATTTTCAACTGATTGTTCCTATGGGAGCTATATGATATAGTGGTCCGATCCAAAATCTAAAACAAACTCGATCTGCTTGCAATATAGACGAACCTACATACCAAGTTTGGAGTCTCTAGCTCTTATAGTCTCTGAGATCTAGGCGCTCTTAGAGACGGACAGACGGACAGACAGACAGACAGACAGACGGACGGACAGACGGACATGGCTATATCAACTCGGCTGTTGATGCTGATTAAGAATATATATACTTTATGGGGTCTGCCACGCCTCCTTCTGCCTGTTACGCACATTTTTTTTTGTGACAAAGTTAATAGACCCCTTTACTTTTTTAAAGTACGGGGTCTAAAAAATCAATAATAATCTTTCTGATTATTTCGGATTATTTCTGATTATTTTTGATTACTTCCGATTATTTATGACTATTTAGTAAAAATCAAATTATTTTAAATTTTCACAATCAAAGTAGTCAAAATAATCAGAAAAAATCAGAAATAATCTGAAATAATCATAAAGATTATTTTTGACTTTTTCTGACTATTTTTGAATAATTGTAATAATAGTGAATTATATAGTCACTACGATTATTTCCAAAAATAATCTAATTGATAAGTAATTCTAATCGAAATTTAACAGGTATGCCCGTAATCAATCATGAACATTTTCGGTTACATGTTACAAAACTTCCACCAGCATGTGCATACCTTTTGCGTTCCTTCGTACAGGATATAAATACAATAAACATTATGAACGGTAAGGGTAACAACAAGCGCGTCATCAACGCCAGCCAAAGACGTTCGCCAAGGCAGTTTATCAACAAGGCCCAGCTGTTTCGACCTGCTCCAACCCAAGGCAGGTCTACTCTTTAGTGGCTCCCCATAGGTGCTTCAATTTATTAGCTGCATACACTTTACTTTTCTCGTTGCGCTGTTTACTCGAATTATCCCTGATGTGCGGCTTAATTAAACTTCGCTTTAACAATTTCATCACTTGACAGCGCCAAGTTCTGCAATTTAGTTAAAGACTTTGACTCTTAGCATAATTAATGCCAATTTTTAGCAGAGAGACGTGTAGAAAATCTGAATAATATAAACTGCAAAGCGATGTTATTAGTCAGTTATTCCGTCAACAGTCTACCAATAATTTGCATATACTCGCACTTTGCTATTCGGGTCAAGGAAACTATCAACGAACGAAGAATAAGAGCTACGAAAGGTGTGTAAAATAATAGGTAGGAAAAAAATAAATAGTTCATGCGTCTCTTCTTGGTGCTGGGCTCGACAGGTGCGTTGTATATTAAGGGTACGTTGATCCAAAAAAGCTAAGCCATAGTACAATGGCATTGAAGACAAATTTAGAGCTCAAATTGTAATAGCAATAGAAACTGACCGAAAGTCAAATGTAGTTGTAAAATGGAAATATAAATATCTTTAAGAAAAAAAACCTCTTTAAGAGGTAAAAGTCTAGTGACGAAAACATTTTCATGCGCCAAAATTTTTGATATCCAACTTTGTGACGAATAATATTTAATTTTAAACATAAATTATTGAAATAAAAATTTTTGTCACTCAGCAGTGAATAAAACATTTTTTTTTAATAATTTATAAAAATTTTATAAAATGTGTAAAATAAATATTAAATAAAAGGGTGTTAATAAGTAGCGTCCGCAGTGATTAGCACTTATATTTGCAAATAAATATACAAAAAATAATGAAAAACATTCAAAAAAAAAATCGCCATTTCTTAAATTGAAACTAAAAAGTTGTAAGACTAATGTTTAAAATTTTATAGTGTTTTCAAGTGATTAAGAAATGTTTTTAATTAACTTCTGAAAGCGTTCTGTAATAATATACATTTTAAAAATGTCATTAATTAATCACAATTGGCAATGCATTCAAAACTTAGCTTGACCGCTTCAAAGCTTAGACAAATCTCAAGTAAACCATAGTCTGTACTCAAAAGCTTTCAAAGCGCATTTTAAAGCCATTTTAGCTTAATGGAAGCTTAACTTGAATTTTATCTACGCTTTCACTCAGCACTCGCATTTGTCTATTGTCTGGACGTTATCAAAGTTTTACTACGTCCATTCATTAGGGGCTCCTCTTGCGTGTCTCGTTCAAATTAGGTTAACTAAGTGGGTGAAACTCGTTTGCAGGGTGCAAAAGTGCGAAAGCTAATGAAAATGCGTGTAAAAGCCCAGGGGTTGAAGAGCATAACAAATAGAGGAATACCAAAAGGGGTTGGGCGATGTAAGTTCAAGGCCATTCATGTGGAATTTAAAGCATTGTCAACATATCGTCGCGTCTCTTTCCCTCAGTTGCAACACTTCCAAGTGCTGAATGCTTTTAGTGTCACGCTTTTCAAATTATTTCTAACGGTTCATTAGCTAACGACCGCACTGACCGAGCGACATAAAAAATCTAAATCGAAATAATGCTAATAATACCATTCAGTAAGGAGAACAAAGCTGGTCAATTAATTAGAGGGTCTAACATGCCTGAACTTGTTTAGGTCGCGTCCTTCGAGCTTTCGTCCTATAACTCTAATGACTTAAGTGGTTCGATGGCTCTGGGGGACTATAAAAACTATCGATGCCTTGGCATCATCAATCAACCACATACAAAATTGTCATTAACTATTAAGTAAGAACGCGGCTGCGGAAATGACCAGGTAAGTAACCTTATCCCCTTGCCGCCTCCTCACCCTCGGCCTCACCCAGACACAAATGGCACAATGCACTTTGTGGACGGAAATTGCATGACCAACGCTTTCAGTTTCCATTCGAAGCGCTTAAAAAAAATGCATAAAGAAGCGGGTTCAAAAATGCAAACAAGTTGAAAATAAAAGCTAAAAGCCGGCAAAAAAACAGTTATGAAAAAATTTTACTTAAAAGAGAGGTATACAAAATAATTTATACTCTATTCGTGGGTTCAGTAAATGGATTTTCAAAGTTGTTAATAAAATTAATTTAGGACAATATTAAATATAAAAAACAAATGTTGTAAATATTAATTTAATAAAATTCAACCACCCTAAATCTGAATTAACGTTGAAAAAAATATTAACTGAATTGAATTAAACATTAAAAATGATTATTATAAATATTTATTTAGATTTTTTGATCATTACTTTTTATAATCAATATAAAAAAAAAAGTCATACAATGATCTAAAACTACAAATTTTACTAAATAAAAATTTTGTATTCGGCTAAATAAAATTTGATATAATTCAACAAATATTTAGTTACTTATACCTTATCCTTTTTTTAATTATAATTTCTGCTTTAAAGGGTATATCGTTCTAGACTAGTCAATATGTATGTAAAAACATCTTAAATTGCAGCAATTTTTCTTGACATGTGTTTACTGTGTCGATTTGTTTGTTTGCATTTTTCACTAACGTTTTCTTTAATTTTTCCACCGCTATTTTGCATATACACTTGTGCATATTGTGCCAAGTTAAATTGGCATTCAAGCGGCAACGGTGAAATTGTTTTTGCAATGAGTTCACGAAGTTATGATTAAAGCAATTAAATTGCTGCAATTTATTAGTTCCCCTTTGTGAATTTTAATTAGCGACAATTTGTTAGGACACACCTCGCTCACCTTTTCATAGAGTGACTTATTTGTATGGATTATTTGTTAAACGAATTTCAAGTTCAGGCGAACAAAAGTAGCGCAACCAACAAACGAGCTTCAAATTACAACTGAGCAGCGCAAGCAAATTCATTAGGCCAATGGACGTAAATAGAGAGCCAGAATAGTAACTGGAGCACGAAATAACAATTCTAGCAACAACAACAGCAGCAACAACAGCATTAACAATGAAAACAACAACAACGTCGATGACAGCAACAATAGAAAAAGGTCATAAAAGATTCATATAGCCTAACGAATGTGGGGCGCCAATGCGCTTTAAACTTCAAAATTTACAAATGAATGAAATGAATTACTTAATAATTAAAAAAATATATTTAAGTACGCTCTAGTCGAGTGGGCACGACTACAACATACCCATTACTTAATTTAAATAAATTTTTAACGAGTTTAAGTCTTCTGCAAACTTAAAACAGACATAACTATCAATATATATGTATATAATCGATATTGATAAACAGAAGAGGGCACAAAAATTTGTTTAAAATTAAACTAAAGCAAAAACTTCATCTGGAAATTAGAAAATCTGTTTGTCCTGTTTGTCAGATTTGGTTTGACTCTAAATTTTTTTTCAAAAATCTCTTCGCTAGTATTTTTTATAATTTTTTGAAAGTCCTTAAAATGACCATTTTAACCCCTTTTTCCTCCATTTCATACAAAAAGTGGCTTTTTATCAATTTTCTAAAAAAAAATATTTTCAGGGTATATATTATTTATATATACATACAGTGGCTCACAGCTTAAAGTATGCACCCTTATTTTTGCTTTAACTGCTATGTTAGTCAAGTTATCACAATAAAAAAAATATATTTGGAAAGGTCGTGTAAATTCCGTTTGAATGACACAAAACTTTCTTTAACCCATTTGAGTGCCCTTGGAAAATTTCGAACTTATGTAAAAGTCACTTTTCAAAACTTTTTTCCTCGATTTTTTCCAAAAAATGTTGGGATGCAAAAAAATTCCTAGAGCAAAGGAGTAACTGCAAAAGAAAATTTTCAAAAATATTTTTGCTAGTATCTTTTATAATTTTTTGAAAATCCTAAAATAACCATTTTAACCAATTTTCCCTCATTTTCATGCAAAAAGTGCCTTTTTTGCAGTTTTCAAAAAATTTTAAAAAATAGAAGCAAAAATATTTTTGAAAATTTTCTTTTGCAGTTACTCCTTGAATTGTTCCAAGAATTTTTTTGCATGCCAACATTTTTTGGAAAAAATCGAGGAAAAAAGTTTTGAAAAGTGACTTTTACATAAGTTCGAAATTTTCCAAGGGCACTCAATGGGTTAAGGAAAGTTTTGTGTCATTCCAAACGGAATTTACACGACCTTTCCAAATATATTTTTTTTATTGTGATAACTTGACTAACATAGCAGTTAAAGCAAAAATAAGGGTGCATACTTTAAGCTGTGAGCCACTGTATATATTGATTGTTAAATTCCGTTTGAAATTTTGTAATAGTCTACTTTTTCAACTTTTTTCCTCGATTTTTTACGAAAAATATTTTGATGCAAAAAACTTCTTCAAACAATTCTAAGAGTAACATAGCTGTTAAAGTAAAAAAAAAGGTGTGAAAAAGGTGTGCATACAGATGGATATATCGACTAGACTTTAAATGCCGATCAATAAAGCAATATACCCTTGAACTTTCCCCAGACCAACTTCCTATTCTCAGGCACATTTGAAACTAATATGCCTGTTAAGTGCACAAGTAGAGCACCCGATGCACAGCTGCAATTATTGACAACATGCTCGCCAATGTAATTAATAATTAATAATTTAAAACAATTACAAACTCAAAAACCGAAAGTGAAATGGAAAATGTAATAAGTGAAAGCTTCAATTATATCCGTATTAATTAAGATGGAAAAATCTCACCAAACTGGAGAAGTACGCCAAGTACCAAACACTAGGGAAAACTGTTTACGACTAAAGCTAAGATTTGGCAGCTGGTCGGACCAAGTTGCTCAACGATGAGTGGCTCAACGAGCCGTAAAGAATCTTCTCACAGTTATGGAAAAACTCGAGCGAATTTTGGCATTACGCCAATCAAGCGTAAACATCAAATTGGCAAACATTTGTGTTTGTGGGCGCTAAAGCCTAACCCTCCTATGAGATCCCCCGCCCCTCCAACTTACCGCCTCCTTGTGCCGACCAATTGGCAAGCGATTCTCGCTTTGGGGTCGTTCGCTTTCCAAATTGCGATACGACGCATTTGGTGATTTGTATTGTCGCGCACTGCCAACGAGCAGTTCACGTTGATTCACAAATTCCTTGGCCGATTTAATCAGCGATGTGCTGGCCTCTTCCAGCAACTCCTCCTGCTCCTGCTGCTCCTTCTCCTCCAGCTCCAGTTGCAGGTCGTCGTTTTGGTTGGCCGTTGCCAAGGCAGAAGACGACGCTATTGTGGGTTCATTGCACCCAGCGCTGGTGTTGGCCATGCGCTGACATTGCACGGGCACAAAGTTATCCATTTGCATTAATAAGGCCGCAGGACAAGGCGATTGTGTATTGGCTTTGTTTATGTTATTGCTTCTCGGACTGTTACCACTAGGTGCACTAAGACGCTGACGATCCTGTTCCAGCTGCTTGCGCTGCATAGATAAAAACTGCTGCAAATCCATGTTGGAAATGTTATCTAAAGCAATAAAACAGAAAAAGAAATTCAACAAATTGCACTTCAAAGTTTAAGCGCGAGTAATGAACTGGCTATTTTTAAGCTACATTTAGCTTGCACTTCACACTTGAAAAACAAATAACACATAACAATTCGTTTGGATGAAGGTAAATATTATTTCTAGCTTGTTCAGCGTGCTCAGTATCCTCCTAGAGCCTATCAATTGTGTATTTTATATTTGTTTATTACTTTGATTTCACATTTATCACATTTGTCGCTGTTTACACGCCAAACTCCGGTAGCCAAACATGTCAGCACTAACTGCAACGTTGTAATTGTAAACTGAATTAAATATTTTTTGCCACTAACGAACCATTTTGCATTATTTTTCAGTTGTATTGATCATCTTTCAAAGTAATCTACTAGCTGCACTATTATCCGCTGTATTACACCATTGTTAAACGTGCACTAAAACTTGTTTTCGAATAGTTTGTTTACTGTTCTGCGCGCTTGATATTGATAGCATGCGGCGAAATGAGGGCTACTAATTGCGCGTCACTTGTTCAACAGTGTTGTGAAATGACGCCAGAGAGCAACAGCTGGTTAACTTGTTATGCAGCCCTGCTCAGAGAAATAATCAAAAATAATTACAGTAGAATCGTTTTGAAATTGTTTTGTTGTACAAAAGTTATTTTTGTAATTTATAATGCTGTGTTTCATAAATTAAATTGTTCAAATTGCACGCCATGATTGTTTTGAAAGTTCAGTATCGATAGTATCGAACTTTTGGCGCTACAAAATGTGCACCTGTACAGCACTACAAATTTTGTTTGAATATTTATTAGCAACAAATACTTTTTATTATAGCAGGCTACAGCTCTTGAGAGTTTTTTATAAATATATTACTGTTGAAATCCTATTAAACATTGCCATATTAATTACAAGATCTCCAGGTGAGTATATAAAAAGTCAATCATGTAGTTATTTACATTTCAACTTATCAGAAGATGTCTGGAAGACATGGTCAAACGAAAGCCGGCGATGGAAAGCTACCTTGGTACTTTAATTTATACAAAACCATAAAGGAAGCGCCCATAAATCTGACGCTGCTTCTCGTCTCGGCAATTGTCTTTTACAAAGTGGTGTCCATAACTCGTAATCGGCGTAATGAGAATCGACTACGAGGCTCAGAGCCTGGTCCTAAAGCCAATACGAATACTCTTCCCTCACTCCGTCGCGACTTTACCGTAAGAGAGTTGCGAGAATACAACGGCACTCGAGCTGATGGCCGCATTTTGTTGGCTGTCAACCTTAACGTATATGATGTATCCAGTGCGCAGCATTTTTACGGTCAGGATGGAGCTTATCCGCACTATGCAGGCAGCGACATTTCGCGAATTTTAATAAACTTGGATAACAACGGTCGCGAAGGATTTGACGATTTACGCGATCTAACTGAAGCACAAATGAGTGCATTGCTTTCGTGGGATCAACAGTACGCTGAAAAATATCCACTTGTTGGACTTTTAGTGCCAGAATATGAGGAAGAACCACCAAACTTTGAGAATATTGCAGATGAAGACGAAGATGAAGATGAAGATGTGGAAATGAAACCCGTTGAAAATCAGATCAATCATACTCGAAATCGTTTTATGATGTAAATTTTAATGCAACGATTGTATAAGAAAAAATTTGTTGTTTATTACTCATAATACATGCAATAATACATTAAATCTTTATTAAGCTCATACTTGTACCGTTTCTTGTTTTGTTTTTGTTTTATTTTATCTTTTACAACTGTTATCTACCATCAGTGTGGCAACCTTGGCTCTCAAAAAGCAAGTGGCAGCCATCTATCCACAGAAAAAGACGAAAACATGAATTTAGGATTATTAAAAAATAATCTGTGCTTGGAATATTTTTTCATTTTAGAGCAAGAATTTTATACAAATTTTGAAAATATTTTTGTTGAATTTTTGATTTACGGTTTATTATACCAACTTCACCCCCGAAATTTGATCTGCATTTAGCGTTCATTAAAGCGATCTGCTTTTTATCTTATTTATAATTTATTTAGTTTTATTAAGTTACACTTTATTGCTAATAATTGCTAAATAAACAAAACTTAAATAAACCTTTCAATTGCGCGCCGCATCGTTGGGTTGGCCCACTGAGTGACACAATACGCTGTTTTACAGCACTGTATGTGCGATAGTGTTGCCACTACGATTATAAATACTTGAAGTCAGTTGTTCAAATTGACAGCGCCTGTCAAATATCGCGTCCACTTCCGTTTCTTTTCACTTTTGACCAGCAAGATGAAGTACGTAAAAATGAAATAATTTGCAAAAAATGCCAACATCATTGGACAAACACAAGCGTATCGTGTATTATGGTACAATTAACGTTGCCCATTGATGTTATACTATGATATTTCCTATGACTAAACATCAAAAATATGTTTTAATTGCAGAATCGGTTTGTGTGCATTCAGTGGGTACAAAATCTACCCCGGCCATGGCAAGACCATGGTCAAAATTGATGGCAAGGTAATGTAAACAAATGACAATCTGTTGATCAGATGCTAAAGTAAACGATGAATCCTTTCAGACCTTCACCTTCCTGGACAAGAAGTGCGAGCGCTCGTATCTGATGAAGCGTAATCCTCGCAAGGTCAGCTGGACCGTGCTGTACCGTCGTAAGCACCGCAAGGGTATCGAGGAGGAGGCCTCCAAGAAGCGCACCCGCCGCACACAGAAATTCCAGCGCGCCATTGTTGGTGCCTCGCTGGCGGAGATTATGGCCAAGCGCAACATGAAGCCCGAGGTGCGCAAGGCACAGCGCGACCAGGCCATCAAGGTGGCCAAGGAACAGAAGCGCGCCGTCAAGGCAGCCAAGAAGGCCGCCGCACCCGCGCCCGCTAAGAAGTCGGCCACCAAGCAGAAGGCCACGAAGGTGACACAGAAAGCAGCTCCTCGCGTCGGTGGCAAGCGGTAAACAACAACAAGAGAAACAACAACAGTCAGTTGCCGGTTGTAGCGGTTAAGAAACAAAAATTATAGTGAAAAACTAATTAAAAAAAAATAAGCTACAAATGCAAATTTGTAGCGGTAAAAAAAAATCAAGTGTTTGCTTTGCTGGAAATCATTAAAAATTGTGTTAATCAAAAGTGAACTACAAGAAAAACCGCCCTTAACAATCAAGTTTGCAAATTGAGCATTTTAAAATATCAGCCTTCAACGAATTAAACACAGCCAAGTAGAAAACAAAATTAATTTGTGAAAGTTAAAATACTGAAAAGCATTAGGATTTAATCGCACTGAAGACGCAATCGTTCCATCCTATTTTAAAACTAAGAACCAAAAGAATTTAATGGAATTTATGGCTTCTAGACAGTGTTGTCAATTTAGCTATTTCCCCGCTTGATCTGGCAAATGCGGGATAAATTGTTAAATATCGTCTAGCGGGAATTATGGCTATTTTCCATTGTGCACATCCTCGAGCACTTTAAGGGGAAATCAACCAATATTGAAGAGATTCTGTTTTAATACTCCACCTTATTAAGTGGTCCAATTTAAAGGATACCACAGCCGGCTTTTTTTAGCTACCCACAAAATTTTCTGGCTAATTATAGCATTTTTCAAAGGCTACCTTTGCTTTTTTATGACGCGGAGAGTTGGCAACACTTCTTATAGTACAAGTTTTAAATCATGACAGCATGTTCTAATGGCACAGGAAGATCTTTAGTGGTTATTCAAGATAAACCTATTACCAAGATTATTATATGACAGCTTTAGTCGGTTTAAATTCAATCTTAGTGCTTTAACGCCAGAACTTTTTAAGTAGATTTAAAACTTGATTAAGTGACTGCTATATAAACTTAAGAGATACTCAGTGTCTAGACACTTATTTATCCTAACCATGCAGCCAATTTCGTACCTTAATTTTCTGGGGTATATCTGAACTTTCCTTTGGATCATACGTACCAAAACTCAAGGCCATAACTCTTAAATTGCAATTGCAGTTGTAATCAGTGCTGTCATAAATCGATAACAAAAACAGGCCAGAAAAAGTGATAAAAAAGTGACAAAAATTTAAAAAAGGTGACAAAAAAGGTGACGAAAAATTGGAACAGATCTTTAAAGGGATTAGAGAGATGGAAGCACCTCCCACCCTATAAGGTATACATATTCTTGATCAGCATCAACATATAGTCGATATAGCCATGTCCGTCTGTCCATCCGTCCGTCTGTGTGAGGGCCTAGATCTCAGAGACTATAACAGCTAGAGCTACCAAATTTTGCACACAGACTTCTTTAAGCCCACGCAGATCAAGTTTGCTTAACTTTTTTGTTTAATTTGTACCCCGCCCCTTTACGCCTCCATAAATCGCGAAAAGCCCCCACACTAACAGTTTTCAAGGTATTGCTATTTTTATTTTGTATATTAACGTTAACTACTATTATTACCTATCATCCTATTAAATCGTAACAAGTTTTAATTAAAATTCATTCAAAAGTAATTATGTCTTATGTATTACTATTTTCTAATTATTATTAATTATTTATTATTATTATTTTTTTATTATCATTCTACAATATTATAATAATTGTATTGCTTCGTCAACAGCTTCGTCATCCGCTTCGCTTGTTTCGCTTTTATAAGCTGAGGACGTTCCAATAATTTTTAAGTATTCTTCGGGAACTTTGTACGTGTAGCAGCACTTTCCGTGGCGGCGAAGTCAAAATCTTAGAAAAAAATTTTGGTTGCACAGCTCGCTTAAATGGTCAATAGGAGCAATAGCAGAGTGCTCGGCAATATACATAGATAATGCCGCCTCCCGTTCTGCATGTTGAATTTTCATCTGAGGCGATACATTTATAACTGTCTTTTGCGCAAACGGAGCGGCGTTCAGCTTATGTTTTTGTGTTTCTGCATGCGCTTGAAGCTTGTCTACTTTTGCTGTTATGGTTGATTTGCATAACTTGCAGTACGCCTTATTAGAGTCGTTAGCATCGCGTTCAATCCACTCCACAAAATCGGGCTTATTTAGATACGACTCGCGGAATTTTTGCTTGTACAAATTTTTCGGCATTGTTGACAATTTATTTTCAGGCCCTCAATGACATTAATTTCAAAGCAATCAAAAAGGTGATAGATTGGTGACAAAAGCAATTAAAAAGGTGATAGATTGGTGACAGGGGCTTTTTCAAAAATTTTGGTGACAAACCTATCGAAAAGGTGATAGATCTATCACTAAAAGGGCTGTTATGGCAGCACTGGTTGTAATTCCTTTCATTTAATTTGCGGAGGAAAGTTTTCCCAAATAAGCTCAATCTCCTATTGACTTATAACCTGTGTAGTATAATTTAGTATTGAAACACGCCTTGCTATTTTTAAAGAAATAATTTATTTTCCCACTGTCTTGGGGTATCTTAAACTAAGCAATCCCTCAGTTTCTTCAGAGAGCTAAAACTCTAATGAAACTCGGGCTTAAATAAACTCGGAGCTATACTGTTTTTGGCCTATAAAGTTGGTCAGACAGCCAATGGCATTGCAGTGGGACTTCACATAGGTGTAGATGGGATCGTACAGCTCAGTGACTTGTTGCTCCTTCAATTCGTCTTCGTATGAGGTCTCCGCAATCACCGGTGGTGGCTCCATTTCCATTAAATGAATGCAATCCAGATCGCACAACAGCTCGAGCAGCAGCATCAGCTCCACGGGCAGCAGATGGGGAAAGCGCAGGAACAGACTGTGCACCGTGCAACCGTTCCGGGAGATGCACTCACTCAGTATGGCGCCCAGCCAGCGATCGAGGACACGTCGATTGAGGGAGCCATTCACGCGTATCCAAGGCTGCGGTCGCATTACAATCACATCCTCGGTAACGGTGCCAACTGTGGGGCTGGCAACGGGAGCTTTCGGTTTGTTGGCATTAATCTCGACGCGCTTGGAGCGACGATTGGCCATGGAGTCATTGCTGTCAGAGTCCTCGCTATTCCTTGGCTCATCCAGTGCCAGCTTTGCCTGTTTACTTGTGGAAGGCTGCTCCGATTCGTCCACTGCCGCCTTCCGCTTCCTTCCCAGCACTGCTTGGGGCGTGGCCGGTGAGGCAGCCACCAGCCCTTGGACGCGTTCCCTCTCCAATCGCTTGATGTGAAACGTGTGCACCACCCAGTTACGCATATGCTGCTTGTGCACATACATGTGACTGGCCACGCCCACACGCTTGAGGAGATCATGCGCCTCCAGTTCATGCAGCGCATCCATCAGAAATTTGCCAAACGGAAAAATGCGTCGCAGTTCCGTGCCCATCACCCCCAGCGGCCGTTGCTTTATGTATTCCAGAATCTCTTCCATATGCTGAATGGCACTGGCATCGTAATCCTTCGCCTTCAGCGTGGGCAACAGTGTGTCAAAGGTGTTCTCCGTGTACCGCCAGTAAGAAGTTCTAGAATGAAAGGATGCATTGATTATGGTTAGCATTAATTTTTATGTCATGTGAAATGCCCTAAAACTAATAGGGGGATATTATAATATTGTCATATATGGCAGACTTCATAAACTGTGTATACAGTGAGCTCAACACGTATTCCTACACGCAGTATACTGAGTGGTACAACGGCTATTGTAGCTTAGATTTGCATAAATAATTAATAATTGTAAACTGTTTAATCGTAACATTATTTTAAAATCAATGATTATAATAGTGACTAGTGCCTTAAATAATAAGCGTTAACTTGTAGCACTAGGAATCGATATAAAGAAAGAATTAAATATAATATATTTGGGATTTAAATAAAACATAATTATTTCTACACTTAATTTGAACCATTCTCAATACTCTAATTTATCGTTTGTTCTTTTGTTTTTTTTTTTCAAATATGTATTACAAATTTTCCTTAATTATGTTGAAAAAACCCAATTTTTTTGTTTTTAAGATACATATCTCAATCATACCTGTTAAGTCATGACTATTAAGAGTAGTCATTAGTAATTAAATTATTTGATAATCCAAAATATTCAAAAATTATCCAAAAAATCCAGAATAATCAAAAATTATCCGACTAATTAAAAAGATTATTTTTGATTATTTCTGACTATTTTTGACAGTGAGCTATTTAGTCATTGCGATTATTTCCAAAAATAATTTAATTGATTAGTAACTCTAATCGAAATTTAACTGTTATGATCTCAACCAAACTCGCAGATTCTGTATTTGGTATTGTTTTAAATATCCTAATCAACTTTGGTAAATATTGATTAACTAAATCATATGGTTGTCATAGGAACGATCAGTTGAAAAGTCAAACTCGCAGATTCAGTATTTAGTATTCTGGGGTGCCACAGAAATCGCTTTCGCTTGAATTTCACTTAAATTTCATACAAATTTGAGTGAAATTCAAGCGAAAGCGATTTCTGTGTCTAAAATTTAAAATTTAGCTAAAATTGGACCACAAAATCATAAAGCTGTCATATAAAGAATGGATCAAAATCAAAACAGTGTTCTGCAAAAAATCCTAACCAATCGTATCATGTTATCCTAATCTTTTACTCACTTTATCACTTTATCGAGCACTGCCTTGCGTAGTTGGGCATGTTTGGCCTGCAGCTGCTCCTTCGACTGTTCTGCTTTAGTCTTCAGTTGAATTGTGGGCAGATGCACAACAAAAACATCCTGCGCCCTGGCGCGTTCCTCCTTGTTGAGCGACGGCTCGTAGTCCTGAGTTTGCTCCTCATCCGGTTTGCCCGCCTCGAAGTCGAGGAGTCCGGTGCACAAAGTACGCCAATCAGTGAGCTTATGGAGTGTTCGCTCGGCGAGTGCTTTGCCCAGATCCTTGCACTCCTGCTGGTGCTGTTGCTGACGCCAGTATGCCTCCAGTTGTTGGATCAGTGTCAACAGATTGGATGTGGACACAGTGAGCGTTGTGCTGCCCGCCGTCGAGTTGTCCAGCTGGAGTTGCAGCTGCGTTTGTGACAATGCATCGGCAACCAGTTGCTTGAGGATGCCACGATGCTCGTAGGTGATGCGCTCCACGGCATTCAAATAGTTGCCGCTGCGCATTATGCAGCCAAAGGGGCATTCGCCGAGTTCTAGACGGGCACAGCTGATGTTCACCGACTGACCCAGTGAGTCCAGGGCGCAAAAGAAATGCATCGCACGCAGCGGCAGCTTGGACAACTGATTGTAGACGCTGCACTGCAGCCGATACGTGAGATTCGCCGGATGGAAGCGAACCCGCGCTGCCTGCCGAGCACTGCACTCGCTCTCCAGCCGCTTGGCGTACTCCGTTTGCGGGGCATTGTCAAAGATGCTGCTGTAATGATCGAGTATGCGATCCGAGGCGGAACCACACGGTCGCGACATGCTCGACGTGTCCACGGTGAGTATATTGGCGGGTAACTGCAGCACCAGTTGTAGACGGTTCTTTGCCATCCACTCGCCCAGGAGCAACAACTGAGCAAAGTTGGGTGACGTCAGTTGACGGCATTCAATCGCATCCGGCTCATGGAAACGCTGCTCAAAGGCATAGTACGTATCGTAGAGCACATGTCCAAGCTTCAGGTAGATCAGACGACACTTGTACTTGGAGCTGAGGGAATGTGCCGGCCCCGAGACCTGACGACTAACTGTATGAATGTTGCGACGCTTGACAGCCACCAGGAGCGAATTCGTACGCGCGTTGTTGAAGGCCGCATTGAGTACATCCTCGGAGAAGCGCTTGTAGATCTCAAAGGCTTGGAGATTGAACAGTGTCTTGTCCTTGGCACAGCACAGAATACTATGCAGCACACCTTGGGCGACGGTCACCAGCAGCTCGGTCTCGCAGCTGGGATTTGAATAGAGCACTTGATCCACGTCCTGGTGATCCGAATTCAGGGGAATGCACTCCCTAAACTGACGATGATAATCCTCCATATTGTCGGGCAAGATAAACTGCCGGCGTATTGTATCCTTTAAGAAACAATTGATAATGTGACACAATGAGAAACTTGATTGATATATAGAAGTATATATAAGCATACATTCTAGAGTGCATCGATTGGTATGGCCCCGAAAAAAATGAAAAAATGTTAACAAATTTTCATATTCTATGGTCAATTCTAAGATGTTTTCACCAAGGAACCAAGGAACAATTTTGCAATTTTTCTTTATCCTACAAAATTATTCAAAACTAAAGCTATTTTTTGGCCCAAACAAATTTTTTTTCCTTGTACCTGTATTTTTTATTAAAAGAAAATGTACAACATATTTTAAAACAATTTTAATAAAATATGTGTTACATTTTCCCTTAATATAAAATACAGGTTCAGAGAAAATCAAATTTTTTGGTCCAAAAATAGCTTTAATTCTGACTAATTTTTTAGGATAGTGACGAATCGCAAAATCGTCCTGCCAAGGATGAAAATTATTTTTAAAGGACATTTGGTTCTTTGGTTCTGTGGAGTTCTAAAAGTCCTGGTCCTAACAAGAATTTAAACACCAAGTTTGTCAGGATCGGACTATAAACGCACAAGATAAAAATTTAAAAAAAAAAATAACTACATTTTTCAACTCAAAAAGCGCGGAGCAGGAATTTAATTTTAGAACTTTGGTTTCCTGGTGAAAACATCTTAGAATTGACCATAGATTACGAAAATGGGTTACCATTTTTTGTGAAAAAAATCGCTGCAATCTAGTACGGCGGTGGGCACGCAGTGGCTCCGGGAGCAGCGACTGCTCCAAACTATTATTTCTGCCTATTCGGCGCCGTAAAGTGTTATATTTGTGATCCCGATCTTAATCATACTATATCTTGAAACTCACTGCGCTGTTGATTAAACGATGCAACTTTCCCAGTATGATAACAAAGTGGATGAGAAGCGCATCGGTCTGTTCGCTGCGCAAGGGATATTCCCGCTTCAGCTCCTTCAGAAATCCCTCGTTGTAGATGCTACTGATCTCTGGTTGCGTTTGCATCGTATATATCCAATTGGGCACATCGGGCTGGTCACGTTTCTGCCGCAGGAGGAACTGCAGCCGACGGACACAAGCCTGTGTCGTCTTATTACAGATACCCAGATACTGGCGTATCACATCCCGGCAAATGCTGCCCACATTGCAGAGCGCCAGCGCCAGCAATGGTGCATCAATGAACAAATAGACAGCGCGTCCCATTTTCAATATTTGATCCTCGGCCGCCGACCAGGTGACGCGCAATGTGCGCATGTTCCGCAGCGCATCGCGATCGACGTCATCTCTGGGTCCGCTCTTGCGTTTCCGTTGCTCCGCCAAGGAGCTGGTGCCGCGCGCCTTGCGCACATGCAGCTTGGGCACCGGCTTCAGTCGCACCAGGCTGAGGCGTTTGGTCACGGGCAACGCAGCCGACGCCTTGCCAGAGGTCTTCAGCGCTGGAGCTTTGCTGACGGTTCCGGACTTATTCTTCACCCAGGACCAATGACGAAACTGATGGGCAAATAGCAGCGAGCTGAGTCCAGCGGCGCCTTTGCGATCGCCCGGCACATAGGCATTGTCCAGTTCCACAGCCTCCTCAAAGTCGACGGTGCGCACAAAGACCAACAGGGGAAGGCGCAGTTCGTGTTTGGTGCCTACTCTACGTTCCCTGTGCTTGACGAATCCCAGCTTCGTATAGATGCAGATGTGCTGGAGCTTGGCCCAATAGTCGGCCACCTGTTCGCGGGTGTTGAACTCAAATGGCAGCTCCTCGTAGGTGCGCCCCTCGCTGACGCAATTGTAGTTGTGGCCCGTGCTCGTCGTGGTGTCCAGCAGGCAGCTGCGACGATTGAAGTACACCCAACGCTGCAGCACATCGCGTCCCATCTGACCCTCGCTGACCTGGATCAGACCCATGTTGTTCAGCAGACGCAGTGTGGCCAGGAAGAGTTGCTGCTGACGCAGGCGTGGAATCAGATGCTGCATTGGCAGCTGACGCAATAGATAATGCTGACGCACCGGATGCTGCAGGTGTGGACGCAGCTGCTCCATATCTTCGCGTTCAATGCGAAAGATGCGCATTATAAGGGAGAGGGGCATGCGTTCCACCGCATCCATAAAGTAGAACCAGCCAGGGGGCTTATTGTCATAGATCGGCAATGGTGGCACAAACGTTCGCCAGTTAATCTCATCCGTATACGGCAGTATATGCGACTCATCCGCCTGCCATTCACTCAGATACTGTCGCGTCAACAGCGATGGCTCCGCACTCTTCCAATGCTCCAGTAATTCGGGGTTCATGGGCAGCGGCTTTTGATCTCGCGGCTGTTCGCGAACCACATAAAAGAAGAACTCGTGCAGAATGCAGGCCACCAGCAGCTTGGGGGCATTTGGCTTGGGTTGTCCCTTCGGTTGTTGCTTCTTGGCCGCCAACAGCTCCTTGCGCTTCTTCGTGTTGTTCACCTGGCCAGGACGCATCCTTCGCTCCTCGTTAATCAAATGGAAATTGTTCTTGAGGCGCAACACTTCGCGTTTCAGTTGCTCGTGCTCCATGTCGATCTTGGGATGCGTGGCGATCCGATAGAGACTCAAGCGTTTCTCATACTGCAGCGTCAGCTCATACACATTCACAATGCCGGCCAACTGCATCCGCAGCAGGATGCGATACAGCGATTTGCGGCAGATGCGCTCCTGCTTGCCAACACTGCGCTCCGCCTTGTAGATTGCCGTCATCAGCTCGTAGGTATGTATTATGCATTTCTGGTCAATTTGCTGCACAACCAACTTTTTCCGTTCCACCAAGCTTTGCGTTTCCCTCTCCAAGTTCTTGTTGATCGTCTTTGCGAGTGTCATCTGGCGAATATTGGCCGTTATTTCGGGCAGATCACTCATCACAATGTCCACGTTTGGCGGAATAGTCTGAAAAAGAGTTTGGATCAGTCAAAGTTTAAGCTAGAAATCAGGGCAGCTAACCGGTAAAAG
Organism: Drosophila subquinaria; assembly: GCA_037043405.1. NCBI lineage: Eukaryota > Metazoa > Arthropoda > Insecta > Diptera > Drosophilidae > Drosophila > Drosophila subquinaria. Next base: position 185,479 of record JBAMBL010002858.1, on the reverse strand, counting down.
CCGATTTAAATTTAAAACCGTAACTGAAACCGTAACCGAAAAATAAAATTGGCATTTGTCCGAAATCTTTAAACCGAAACTCAGTAAACCGAAATAACCGTTTAGTAACCGTTTCATTTATAAGGGTTAATTTCGGTTTTTCTATTATAATATCTGGGGTGCCACAGAAATCTCTTTCACCTGAAAAATGACGTAAATTTCATACAAATGTACGTCAAATTCAGGTGAAAGAGATTTCTGTGGCACCCCAGTATATGTATAATTGAAAAAAAGTTGTATTTTTAATTGGTGTGAATTATGGTGTGTACAATTTTAAAACCTTGTTTTATTTTCAATATTTATTATAAAAATTTAAAAAACAAGCTAAAAGTAATTTAAAGCGAAAGATTTTGAGCTGTTTCGATTTTTTCCGACTCATAAGTTTAGTTTGCGATCTCTGATATTTTTCTATTAGTTTTGTATTTTTGTTTAAAATTTTTTTTTTACTTTTGATTTTAATTTTCATATGCTTAATTTTTAATTATCTGTGATATTCACGATCGAATTTTCATAGCACTGAATAAGCGCAAATAAAAGAAATTTGTTAAATAAAATATATATGGGCATTTCCAAACTCGCGCACGGGACATTCGTACACATTCAAAGTAAAAAAACTGTAAAAAGGAAACGGTTTTTTTTTCTGATGATGGGCTTAACATATAGCATTTGATTAGCTCTTTCATTGGTGCAAAGATTGATTTTGGGAAATTTTTCATTTTGAAGATAATAGAAAAACTTAAGTGATTCGCACGGGACACGAAATGGAAGTGACTTGTGAGGTCAACCAATTCACACGCAAATTTCAGCGAATCCAGAGGAAATATTTTAATGCAACTAATTTTAGACTCTTGTGCATTGATGCCTCTTAAAAATGGTTATGATTTTTTTCAAAGATGACTTGCACTTTTTTTTTAATTCAATTTGACGTAAATTCGCACGGGACATCGCGCACGGGACATTTTTTACCATCACTATTTTTATGTTCTTTCTGTCTCTCTATTTTTAAATTATATATCAAAACAGCCCGAAAAACATATTTGAATTAAACTTTCAATATATTTCTTTGAATTAAAATGATTCATGGTTCAATTTTACTGTCCTACTTAGTGTAATCGTTAAAATACAAATGGTCCATTTTGGAAGTCAATTTTTAAGAAAATTGACATAAATATGGAAAAAGTGATTTTATTCCAATGTAGTATCTATATGTTCATCCTATTGAATTTCTTCTAGCGGATATTGCTTAAATAAATAACTTAAGTACATTTCTGGAAGAAAATTTCAAAAGATGTGAATTTTTGATCAATTTTACGTTTTTGGAAATGCCCATATGTAAAATATATACCGTAGCTGAAACCGATATTCGTTTAGAAATAATGGTAATATAAAGTAGTAGTCAGATTTTAAAAATAGCTATATGATATATTATAGTATGCCGATTAAAACTTAATTTGGTCAGGATGTATAAAACAGTACTAAATAGACTATAGAGGTTGACTTTCCACCGATCGTTCCGATCACAGCTATATAAAATTGTAGTAGGCAATATCAATCTGTGAGAATTGAGACATCTCGAAAAACAAAAGGTTTTCAGTATTAAAGGTTGATTCTCGAAAGATCAAACCTATGTTAGCTTATGATATCGTATTACGATTTAAACAAAATTTTCTGAGGATGTGTAAAACAGTACTAAATACCCTATAGAGATGGTTTTTTCGACTGATTGTTTCTATCACAGCTATATAAAACAATAGTCCCATTTTAAATATATTTCTTCTGTGTGAGATAACACGAAAAACAAAGGGTTTTTAGTATTGAAGGTTAAGTTTTGAAAGATCAATCCTATCTATCATATAGTATGCTTACTATATCATATAGTACTCCGATTTAAACTAAATTTCTACAGGATGTATAAAACAGTCCCAAATACACGATTTGGTAAATTGATTGAGATATCTCAAGAGTCCACTTATGGCGGCTGTATGATATAGTAGTTCGATTCTAAACAATATTTTTTTTTGTAATCGCCCCGTTCAGGACTATATACATAAATATACTTGACAGGGTCTGTGCTAATTTATAAATTCTAAGGGGTAACTCAGACTTACAGGCTCCTCCTTGCACTGCAGCTGCTGTACCGTCTTCTCCAGCAGCTCCTGTTTGAGATTCACATCAGCCGCGGCCTGTGCACCGGCCACAAAGCGTGTTATCCGAGTCTTGCCCACATTTTCGGTAAATTCATTGATCACATTCTCACGCCGCAGATACTTGAGGCAACCGCGCGCGGTATGGCAATTGATTGACACATACTGGGACAGCTCGGCAGTGCCAATGCCACGCGATCCAAAGCGCATAATTGCACGCAGGCACTCGAGTTCCACGGGCATATCCAAATAGGCATGGTTTTGACTGAGAAACTCTGCAGAAGTCTTATCCTCCTTGCCCTCGTTGACTGAGTCTTGAGATTGCGTGAGTTCATCAAATTTCAGTTCAGGATTGCGCAATCTTAGCACAGTCACCTTGCGCAGTTTCTTTGAATCTTTAGCTGAATCTGCAGCGGGTAGACGAACCTGTGTCGTTTCGTAGAATTTTCGAAAGCCGTGAGATTGCGTCACCTTCTTTACTTGTGCGGTAGTTAACTCCTCCAGATGATCTGGTAGTTCGGAGACGGGCATATGATGACTTGGACGCATCTGAATTTCCATATACAATTTCTCCATCGCTCGCTGCTGGTGACTTTTGTACACATGAAAGAAGCGTGGCAGCGTCAGCAGCACTGAGCAAACGGTTTTGTTGGTCGCACGCTCCACATAGGATTGGGCCGTTATCATGCCCTGCTGCATCAATTTGGTCCTGCCACAAGACGAATATAAAAACAAACAATAGTGAAGGTTTCATAAAAGGAGACTTACTTTGAGTAGAATATAAGGCTGGAGTCCTTGAAATAGTTCATCAGGGACCATGTGCCCGCAGTTTGTTCACCATTAAACCGGGAGCGTCCAATGCATTCCAAGAACGCGTACAGCTGAGGCGTGAAAACAATGGACCCCAAAGCATTGGGCGACTTAAGAGCCGTCGAACGCTGCTCCTGACTGGCCACTATAACCAGTTTTTGTTGCCAGCGTGTGGTGGCTTCCGAGGCCGTCATTTTCTGTAAGATCTTCACATCAATGGCCTTGCGTGTCTTGAAATCGGCACAGTTGCCCATGATATGGCCATCTTGAATGGGTGTGAACGGCAAACGCAGAAAGGGACATGTCTTTGGCACCACCGGCAAACCCGCATCCGAGTCCAGGTCTTTGCTTCGATCATAGGGCGGCAATAAAGGACGTTCCGCCTGCAGCCCAAAGAATTCGACTTTATCCGTCGAACGCAACAGCAGCGTCCAGACCTGTTGCTGCAGCTTCTCAGGCAACGGAGAACCGCATTGTAAGCGCCTCTCCAGCAAAGTCCAAAGCCCTAACAAAGAAACAGTTTATGAAATGACAATTGTGCGATGAAAGTATACTTTTTAGACCCACTGTGCAGTTGCAGATTTTCGTTCACTTACATGGTAAGGTGACGCCATCCAAGCCTTCCAGCGCTATCTCATCGAACACAGCACTGATCCAAGAGCCGCCCGATGTTGTAAACATTTTAAAATCTCACTTAAGGCAATCTTTATTATTATTTATTTGACATTGTCCATTTATTGGATTTCTACAGTATTTATAAAGCTGTAATCATTTGCCCAAAACGTATTCAATAAACATATAAATACAAAATATTTGTATCATTATTTCAGATTATACAAATTTAATTTCAATTTTTTAACTGCGTTTCAATGTTGTTTGTTGCAGTATGAATTTGACAGCGAACAGATGTGCTGTGCAGTGTTGCAAACTGATTGAATGTACAATGCTCAACAGTGCTGCAAAGTGCTTAATATATGTTAGAGCGAGATGGCGCTATCTTTACAGCAGCTGTCAAACTGCAGCTGCTGCAAACAAACGCCAAAGCCGCAACGGTTGTCATTTCTAGCGCTCTTTTGCGAGGTTAAAACAAAAGTTTCAAGCGACTTGCAAAAAAAAAGTACAGTGCTAGCAGAGAGATTCGCAATTAATTGAAATACAAACAAAAACATTTAAATATTTAAACGTGCAAATTATGGCCATGTCGAGTTTCAATTTCGCCAGTATGGCCGCACAGGAGAGCGTGGAGCAAGGCATTTCGTTCCAGGACAAAGCTGAGACCTGGGACAACGCCGAGCATGGTAAGCAGAGGCGAACAAAGTGCCCAAGCCTTAAGATACATGTATACATATATTCATTAATTCACAGTCAAGGCTGTTGTTGATGAGCTGAACAGCAAGTCACCGGTACATTTCCTCAATCTCGATGGCAATACACTCGGCGTGGACGCGGCCAAGGCCATTGGCGATGCCCTGAAGCGGCACCCTGAATTTCGTAAAGCATTGTGGAAGAATCTGTTCACGCGTCGCCTTAAATCCGAAATTCCACTGGCACTCAAGCATCTTGGAGCTGGCCTGATAGCGGCTGGCGCCAAGTTGACCGTGCTCGATCTGAGTGACAATGCGCTGGGACCCAACGGGATGCAGGGTCTGGAGGAATTTCTGCGCTCCCCTGTCTTGTATTCGCTCCAGGAGCTGTATCTAAACAACTGCGGCCTGGGACCCGAAGGTGGTCGCATGCTTTCCGAGGCTCTGATTGACCTGCATCAAAACGCCAAAGTCGCCGGTTCCCCGCTGCAGCTGCGCATCTTTGTGGCTGGCCGCAATCGCTTGGAGAATGTTGGCGCCAAGGCAGTAGCCAAAGCGTTAAAAACATTGCAAACTTTGGAGGAGATTAGCATGCCACAGAATTCCATTTACCATGTGGGCATAAGTGCGCTCGCCGAGGGCTTCAAACTGAATCCTCATTTGCGCGTGCTCAACATGAACGACAACACAGTGACCGTCAAGGGCTCGGCCAAAATTGCCGAAGTATTTGAGCATACACCACTGTAAGAGCATCCCATTGGGAGTCAATGAAATCAACATTATTTTATTATTTACATTTATTTTGTGTTGCAGTTTGCGTGAAATCAATTTTGGGGACTGCTTGATAAAAACCGATGGCGCCTATCTATTTGCGGAGGCTTTGGAGGCGAAGCATGAGCATCTGGAGGTGCTCGATTTGGGCTTCAACGAAATCAACTACGATGGTGGCCTAATGATAATAACGGCCATACAGAACAAGCCAAAGCTGAAAAGCTTAAACTTGGATGGCAATTGCTTTGGTCAAGAGGGATGCTCGCAAATTACTGCACAGATGCAGAAATGCGTGAATCCAAATGCATTGCAGTCCTTGGACGAGGTCGTTTCCGAAGAAGAGGGCGACGCAAGCGGTGGAGAGGATGATGATGATGATCAGCAAGGCGATGACAATGATACTGTCGAATATGCTGACGACGACTATGATGAAAATGAAGAGGACGATGAGAACGACGATGATGGCGAGTATGATCCAAACGATACCACCGAGGAGGTGGATGAGGATGATGAAGATTATGCTAATGATAACTCAGCCGAAGAGACAGCATATGTCACAACGAATGCCTTTCCGCCCAAGGTACGTTTCTTCATTAATAATATAATATTTTTCACTTCTTTAACTGACATATCAACAATTGTAGCTATTTAATGACACCGTCAGCTCCAATAGAGGCAGTGACACGTTTGCTCTGGCCAACAATGGTAACACAACGGCCGTCAACACAAGCTGCACTCCCGAAGAGTTCTGCTTGAGCCAAACGCCGTGCACAATGCAGCAGTTTAACTCCCTGGATGCAAATAACAAACTACAGGCACTCCAAAGCATAATCAATGTAAGATGATTAGCTTAACTAATATATTCAATGAATTCAACTTAATTTAACAATATTTCAGCAATTTACCGATGATAATCATTTGCTTTTGTTGATCTTCACCACGCTGAAGTGTGCACATTTGTCCAAGACATCGAAGCCGGCATTGGAGCTGGCCATTTCACTCTACCAGGCCACATTTGACTATGCCATCAAAACGAAGCAGGAAACTCGCGTATTGGACTATTACTTGAAGCAACTGGGTCTGCTGCGGAGTGAGGAGCACTTTAAGTCCGACTATGATGTAAAAAGCTGTCGCTACGCTCTGCGCGAGGCTCTATCAAAGCAACAGTTTGCCAATGATAATGTCAAAAATACATTTCAACTGTTTCTTGATAAACTTGATGTGTGACTGCTACATTTCCATACTTTTTTCCCCCAATTTGGCTCACATATTTAGGATTCATCTGTTCTACTAAATAAAAGTATGAAATATTAAAGATGGAAATGCAAACTATTAAAATAAACAAACTGCTTGTAAATTAGCACAATCTCATGCGTTGGGTGGGCGGAAAATCGTTGGTAATTGATCGCATTTATTCAGTAACTTATAAAAAAAAAACTACGAGGTAAAAGTCTAGTGACGAAAACATTTTCATGCCCCAAAATTTCTGATATCCAATTTTATGACGTATAATATTAAGTTTTACACATAAATTTTTTTAGAATAACATTTTTGACACTTGACACATTGCGTTAAATTCTTCATACCTAATAAATATTACTTTTTTGCGCAGTGCCGAGTAAAAAAAAATTATTTAAAAAAAAAAAAAATATGAAGAAATGAGAAATTTAACAAACTACAATATATTGAAATTTAAATAAAATCGTTAGGGGCGCTTTCTCAAAAACCGCTGTTTCTTAAAAAACTTTGAAGGTATGTCCTTCAAAATACCTTTTCAACGATATATGTATAGATTATATCTGTAACTTCTATCGTTTGGATTCTGTGGGGTTTCAATTTTAGCGGGTTTAAGCGATTTTCCGCTAAACTAGCGATTTTTCGCAAAAGTCGTAGAGCAAATGTTTCTAGATTTTTGATCGGGAACAGACCTCATTTATCGACTTAAGATATTTCAACGCTTTGATACAAACAGACATACAAACAAACAAGTGGACTGACACTTTATTTAATTTTCATTATCTTTTGAACCAGTGGTCCGATATTAATGATCGAGGTGTCATTCGACGCGTATTTTTGATACAAATAGTAAAAAATATCAAAGGCTCCAATGGCCCCATTTGATCCAATCGATTAAATTCTGCCCCTCACATTAACAACTGCTTATCTCACGAACCAGATGAGTTTCCAAAAGTTTTAGTACGCACGTTTGTTAGTTGAACTAATGCCTTTCGATCGGTATATAACTCGATCTGATCGGGCAGTCATAGCAAACTTACCGTTCTTCCTTTATATAAATCGCTAGTCGCCATTCGCACCCTTCGTGCTGCTTTCGTCACTAGCGCAGACTGCCGTCCGCAGTGATATTTGACTGAAAATTAGAAATTTGAACAAATTCAAGTTAAAATACTCGCGCCCCGTTTTCCGTCGTTGTCCGTGTCCTTATAGCCAATATAATATACCCAAATAATCATTAAGATAGACATTTTTATTATTTAAATAAAGATGGAGTGAACAAAATATTGTGAAATAATAATTATGTCTATAGTTTTTGTATGCGTTGAATCTATTCCCTGCCTATATGTGTACATTAAAAACCCGATGCAGCACAAAGAACGTAAAATAAATTTATTTACACTAAAATAAGATGTATGGGACTACAAACTACTTTTATAAAACATGATGATTATGTTAGATTACGATAATATATATGTATTATAATATTGTAATTTGCTGTTGGTGGATTATCGCTTGTTTGTTAAGACTACTAGAATCGAAGAATGTTGTGAAGTTGACACACAATATGAATTAAAACGCGTGATATAATTTTTGATTTGGTGAAGGACAATTGCAACATTAAAATCTCTTGATTTCGATTATTCTTACTATAATGTGTGATTGGGTCTTAAATAAATGCTAAAAGAGCATTGATAAATTAGAAATACTTTTTCCTTAATTATTCAAATAATAACCTTAAACACAATTAAAATGTGTTGCATGGAATCTCTGACTATCTTCTTTACGTTTTTTGTTGTTTTGGTAAAATATTTGAAATAATATACCTAAATTGTTGAAAATAAAACGTAGACCAAAACGACTACAAAACGGGATGAACAAATAGATAAGGTAAGGAATTAATTACAGCCTATATAGAAACGTTTAGCTTATGCCTCAAAATCGGAATCATCCTCATCATCGACAAATTCGACATCATCGTCGCTTTCAATAACGGCGCGACGCTTCTTTTGGGCCGCCTTCTTGGCACTGCCGCTGCTGTCGACATCACGTTGACGTTTCGCGGGACGCTTGATGGGCGAGTCATCAGACTCAGCAGCGTCATCATCATCGTTGTCATTTGAAGGTGGCACACCACCATCCTCATCATCCGAGTTGAAGGAATAATTAATTTTTTTGCTTGCCGCACGACGACCAGGACGATCAGCACGTGGTTCTACTTCAATTATCTCATCATCATCTTCTTCATCACTCAAATCCTTTTGCTTCTTGCTCTATAAAAAAAAATGACAAAGGTCATTTTAAGAAATCAGATTGTTAAGTAATTGTTATTGAACTAAACTCACCTTAGACTTGCTAAAGTCCAGTTTGCCTTGCTTAAGACCATCGCCATTTTCCTTCTTTTGACGTGGTTTCTTCTCAGCCGGCTCCTTCTTAACAGCTGGCGCCTTCTTTGCCTTGGGCGATGTCTTTGTGGTGCCGCCCTCGACCAGGGCATCAAAATCATCGACATCTTCGGTGGCCTGCTTCTTTTCAGCTTTGACTTTCACTGGACGCTCCTTGGGAGGTTGCCACTTTTTAAGCAACTCATCAGTGATCTTAAATTCAACTCTTTGACCGGCTGGATCAGGGAAGATATCGCCAGCATTCATGGCCTTGGCCTTCTTACCTTTGACGGCAGCTGGCTTCTGGCCCTTCATGGACTTGGCCTGCTTTGTGTTAATGCCTTGCTCCTTAAGGCGCTCATCTTCTTCGACCTCATCAAGTTTCTTCAAGAGGGCATCGAGATCATTCATCCATAGATGCTGTGCCGTCAGTTTCTGTATATTATCGAGCTCTTCCAATTTGCTGTCCCGTTGCTTTAGGAGCTCATCTTTGCGCTCCTTTGTCAACATCCACATGGACATGCCCAACAGATAGTCATATTTCTTGACATCAGTGAGCTTTTGGAAGGCTTTCTCAGGATCCTTTTCCTTTTTGGCCTTAGCGCTTGTGGTTGAGGTTTCATGTTGCTCCTCTTCCTCCTCCTCTGCATCATTCGCTTCGGCATCTTCAATTTTAATACGTCGCTGCCACTCCTTGACTGGATCTGGACGATAGCCGCGCTTCACCAACTCCTCAATCATAATTTTTCGCTGCTTATTCTCAATGACCAGCGTCTTGTCGCACTTCTCCATAATGAAACGCGCCTGATCGCTCAGTCGATCCGCCTGTGCCATTAGCTGACCCAAAAGGTAATCCCTACGACGAACGTAATATTCCAAGCGCAGCTTATAGAATTCTTCGAGTATATCCTTAGGAGATGGAAAACGACGCAAACAATTGTTTTCATCAAATGCATGCATCTGGTTCAAGGATATGGAACCGCACAGCTTGAATACACGATGAAATCCGCCGTCCTCCCTTTTGATTCGTTCAAATTCACCCGTATTGAAACTGACGACAAATCGGACTGTTGTATCTGTGTGATATTCACGATATTCGGATACTATCGGCTTGACCTTCTCAGTACCAGTCGATAGAACTTCAAGAACATTTTCCTTATAGTTTTGTGTCCACACATGAACGGGTAATTCGGTAATTTCGATGCGATTACCGGGCAGTATCTGAATGTTGCCGGAGTGAGCAAAACGACAATCTCCAACGGACTCCATGGACCCCTTGAAATTCTTGTACCATGGACTTAATGGTAATGGCGCCTCGCCGTTGATCATGAGACGTAAATTGCTAATAAGTTCGCGTGGATTATAATTGGCTATTTTAGTGGACCAGCCGGTGCCAATGCCCTCAGCGCCATTGACTAACACCATGGGTATAATGGGCATATACCATAATGGTTCAATGCGCTGGCCATCATCCACTTGATACTGCAACAACGGATCATCCAATGGATGAAATATAAGACGAGTTAATGGCGACATCATCGTGAAAATATAACGAGCGCTTGCACAATCCTTGCCACCAGAGAGACGAGTACCGAATTGACCATTTGGTGACAGCAAATTGATGTTGTTAGATCCCACAAAGTTCTGTGCCAAATTCACAATGGTCATCTGCAGGGATACCTCACCGTGATGGTATGCCGACATTTCAGCAACGGAGCCCGACAATTGGGCTACCTTCACCTCACGCTTGTCGTTACGCTTGAAGCACGTAAACATGACCTTACGCTGGCCGGGCTTCAGGCCGTCCACCATACTTGGTATGGATCGTTCGTTGTCGGCATTGGAGAAGAGCACGAGTTCCAAATTAATGAAATCCGCGTAAGTAACATGCTTGGTGCCCTTCGTGTAGAGGTAGCGTTCCGGCAATCCCAATTGCTTGCGCCGCTTAACCTCGTCCATGTGATTGGTCAGCCAGACTTTGCGCGATTCAATATGTTTCTTGGAAAAGGCCATCATAATGCTATCATCATCCGCCTGCCCGTCATACTTGAAAAGAATTCGATGACGCTCCATATCCTAGAAATAAACAAATAGGTTAAACGGATAAAGCCAAGAAATAAAAATAACAGTTGACATGCCGTGAAATATTCTTTGGCCTCCTCAGACGTCGAAGTACCGAGACCCTTATAGTATTTGATATGGTACTTATTATGATTGGCTGTGGCGAGTTTCCATTCTTCGAATTCGGGTAGCGAATAAAATGAAAGCACTTTATCCCCCTTAGTTGCCTTCACAATGGGCGTGATGAACTCTTCGAGGAAGGGCAATCGCAGCAGTTCCGGCCAATTGGTGTGTATGAAATTGATAAGCAGCCCTTTAATGTGGGATCCGTCCTGATCCTGATCAGTCATGATCATTACTTTGCCATAGCGCAGTGTTTTCAAATCATCCATCGTCAGATATTTTTTCTTATACTGCAATCCAATAATTTTGCACAGATTGTTGATTTCCGCATTCTCAGTCAGCTGTTTGAAGGTCGCTTCTCGCACATTCAGCAGTTTACCGCGCAGCGGAAACACGCCAAAGGTGTCGCGACCAATGACGCCCAGGCCAGATACGGCCAAGGACTTGGCCGAGTCACCCTCGGTTAGAATTAGAGTACAATTTAAGGAGTTCTTTGAGCCCGCATCGTTGGCATCCTCCAGCTTGGGTAGACCCTTGATTTTTTGCGACTTTTTGCCACCAGTTTTGGCAATATCATTCGAAGCCTTAAACTTGGCCCAGGCTAGCACAGACTCAACAATGTTGGCTTTGGCCAAATTGGCAATGAACTTTTCAGATAGTTGACACTTGGAGCCAAAGCTTTTGGCCTGTAGTGTCATGTTCTCCTTTGTCTGTGAATCGAATGTGGGATTCTCAATCAGACAATTCACGAATACCCACAAATGATTGCGCACTTGAAACGGTTTTATGACCACGCCACCTTTGTTCTTCTTAGCAAGCACCGTACTTAACTGCTTAATGACAATGTCAGCCACATGATCGACATGCCGACCACCTTTGGTCGTTGCAATCGAATTGACGAACGACACTTGCTGAAAGCCGCGATCCGAGGAACAGCATGCAATTTCCCAGCGCTCGCCGCAAATCTCGTGAATTACTTTGATTGGCTGACCGGCTTCGTCGTCTGTATTCTTTACGAACAGGTCAATGTAATCCTTGAAATTCTTCACCATCACCTTGTTGCCGTTGAGAAACACAGATACCCCCTTTGTGGAGGCAGCCACATCAAAGGCGCGTCGCGACATTAGCGCCACAATGTCTTCATCGAGTTTATCCATCTTAAACTTGGCCAGATCTGGGCTGAATGTGATCTTGGTGAAATCAGTGCCATTAAAGTCTTTAAGCTGCAATTAAAGATACTTATAGTTAGATACAGTTTAAAATACTCAAGTGGTTAAACATACAATTGGTTCGGACGCTTTGGACATGTTATTGCCCCAGCTCTGCTTGAAACTCTTTCTAAATTTCTTCGAAGCAGTCTCCAATATGAAGCTGGTCGAGAAGATGTTGCACAACTTGGCACCGTAACCATTGCGACCACCAGTGACCTTTTTCTCAGCATCATTGTAGTTGGATGAGGTCAACAGATGTCCAAATATCATAGTTGGCACATACATTTTCTCGTCCTTGTGCATGGTCACCGGTATACCCTCTCCATTATTCCAAATTGATACGATATTTTTCTCCGGATCAATATCAATTTTAATGGTATTCATTGTTTTGTCGCGTTGTTTATTATCGGCCGCATTCACCAAGATCTCATCGAATATCTTATAAAGACCTGGCACAAATGAAATCTCACGCTGCACCATACGATTCTGCTCCGGATTGTGAACCCACATCATCTCCTTGGTATGCTCAACGGAGCCAATGTACGAGTCCGGTCGCAAAAGGATGTGCTCCAGCTGCGATTTCTTCTGGTACATCTGCTCGATGGACAAGGCTTTGCTGCCGTTCTCCATGATTGCTTTGTTGCTGTGATGCGCGTGCTGAAATTAAATGCAAATTATTGTTAAAAACAACTTCACATAACTGTACCCACTACTCGTTATATGCTTGTTCTTTTATTTACGAATAGAGAGCTAAAGAGAAAATGGCGATTAATCATCAGCAAGAACAATATCACAAATGACAAGATTGGTACAGTGTTCACATGTTTGCTTTAAAAATGTTGATATTTTCTTTTTTAATTCAAATGTTTTTAATGAATCTATCACTTTTCGCAATGAATACATCTGACTTTTTATTGCAATAAAATATTATGAGTGTAATTACACGTTGTAATAAATTTGCCAAACAAACAGCGTACTAGCCTCAAAAAGAAAGAGCGCGCATATAACAACCCTGTCTATGGCGGGACTGTTTAGCCGGTAGCTTATGCGTTAAAAGCAACAACAACACAGCAACAAAAAAAAAAGAAAAAATTTTAATAGCAAAAATTATACATTTTTACAAATATTTGCAGTATTACATAACAAAAAATTATTAAATTACAACACCGCAACCTGCTGTGGTGTAGTCAAGGTGTACCTAACTCTCACTCTCACACTCTGACAAAAAGGCATTAGGGAAAAGCGTTATTGCCGGCTTCCAAACAAATATAGTGAAATGCAAAAATATTACAATTGATCCAAATTCATTCAGTGAATAAATTAGGGTAACTGGAAAAAATAAGCTGAATGATAATTTGTCATAGCAAGGGAATTTCGTATACACAATTCACGCACAAAAATGCTATCTACACGGGCAGCGCCATTTTTAATTTGCAAAACCGACGCCGCTGGGCCCAAAACGATTATTTGCTTTAGCCGTAAAGTCTCTCAACTTATAATTGCTGATAGTTTCTTCACTTGGGTGTATTAATTAACGTTTTAGACATTTTGCTCACCTTATAACTGAGTTGTAAGTGTTTGGTGGTTCGTTCAGTAAATGAAACGCGCGGCAACCACTGCAAAATTTGCACACACAAAAGACGCCGCCGCACTTCGTTTTGTATTTTAAAGCCTGCGTGGTCGTCGCTTTTCACACGGCACGTAAATTGTGTCCCGTAGAACTTATTACTATAATACACACGCCGCAGACAGTTATATCACGAAATACAACCAACTTACAACAAAATTCAACAGAAAGTAAGCAATTTTTCTGAGGTTGGTTGTTTCGGACTAGGGATGGGTATCGATATGGCGATATCGATATTATATCGATATTTACTAACGATATCCAAGCAGGAGACGATATGATATTTAATGCGATACCATTTAGATATATCGAGCTTTAATTCGCTATATCGAAAAATACATATCATCTCAAAATTTTCGTTTTTCCCTTCTATTCTGTGAGCGGTGATGCTGGTTGCATCGTGCGTTCGCGTTACACATTTCCAATATGCCAAATTAAGTAATTTTAAATCATTTTTAAACGTGATTATTTATTTATTTCGAAGTGCACTCACTTTCTGTTCGGTGCAAGTTTTAAGTTTTTGAAATTCTGATATTCTCTTTCCTTTTAAACTGCTAAAGAAGCATTTCTTTATTTAATTTGTGAATTAATAAATATTGTTATTTATTGAACAAACTGTATTCAATAAAATTTGAATATCGTTTTTATCGATATTCATGGCGATATTTACGATATTTACTACGATATGATATTTTCGATATGATATTATATACGATATTATTTTGGATATCAATATCGTCACTATTTTGGATATCGCCATCCCTAATTTCGGATTAAGTTCGAATGAACTAAAGGGAACGAACGAACTAAATTCCTGATTGTAGTTCATATGCTTCAGTTGCTCGTTTTTCTTTTTATTTTATAACGCTGTGGCAGCCTTGATTCGCAGAAAAAGAAAACACGATGGTCAGATTTTGTATTTATTTAAAAGAACCTTTTTGTAATTTTTTTTAATTTTTAATGTTTGTTTCATTGAAATAAAGTTTTGAATTCGTTACCACTACAGCGGGAGCAGCCCGATCTGGCTTACGAGGAGAAAACCGATCTGTCAAACTATTATATACACAGATACACGCATTAAGATTTATTTGTTAGGATAATATTTAAAAAAAAGATATTGTACAGTTTATTGCATAATTATTGCTAAGTGAACTAAATCTCTGAACTCTAATCTCTAGTTTCTTAAACAAAACCATAGGTGGCGAATTTATGCTACGCAAAACAGACTAAAATGGCGCCTCAATTCTAAAACGAGTGGCATCATTGGCTCCCAGAAAATGGTACATTTCCAGAAAGGTACATTTCAAAAGAGTATTTCAGAAATTTTAAGCTAAAAACTTGTACCCTTTAAAATTGTCACTTTATTAAATCTAATATTTTGAAAAAAATATTTTGGCACCCCCTCATTGAAAAGCTGCCGAAGCTCCTGAAAAATAGTGCTATAAATTCACAAAATGGAATAAAATATGAAATGAAACAATATGGGTCGGCTCTTTTACATTAATAAGAACTTATTTTAAATACATGAGATAACATTTTAATTGCCTTTATTGTGATAAGTATGGATGATTAGACATTAAAAGTTGCATGGTAATTAAAAGCTATTTAAAGGAACAGCCAGAACAGTCAGAACAGCCAGTTAAACAAGTTTTGCTTTTGCCTCCAACCCGGCCACATGACCTTGACCAACGGTAACACGAGGTTTGTTGCACTTTGCTGCAGTTGTTTATTTTGTTGCCTGCAGCTCAAACTTGTTTTAATTGTAAACAGAGAATGATCTGAATTCAATAAAATCAAAGAGCTTTTGTAGGTAAATATGAAAAGATTCATCAGCTTAAAATAATGCAAGTAATGAAATCGTTTAGGTCAGTTACCTGTTAATAATAATACTAGGGTGTCCCTTATTTGGTCAAAGTCAATATTTTAAACGCATACGGGCTAGTTCTGTTCATTAGGTCCTAAAGCACTCAGAAATAAATTTTTACCTCAATCGGAGTATGATAACCCGTGCCGACTTGGATCGGAAAATTTAAAGATTATATGGGACAAAAAAAAAATTTTTTTTATTTTTTTAATTTTTTATTTTTTTATTTTGTTTATTAGGTCCTAAAGAACTCAAAACCAAGTTTTCACCTTAATCGGAGTACGATAACCCATTCAAATTTGCATCGAAAAATGGAAAAACAGTATTTTAACACTGATTATACATTTTTCGATGATTTTTCATGTTTCGATGCAAATTTGAATGGGTTATCGTACTCCGATTAAGGTGAAAACTTGGTTTTGAGTTCTTTAGGACCTAATAAACAAAATAAAAAAATAAAAAATTAAAAAAATAAAAAAATTTTTTTTTTTGTCCCATATAATCTTTAAATTTTCCGATCCAAGTCGGCACGGGTTATCATACTCCGATTGAGGTAAAAATTTATTTCTGAGTGCTTTAGGACCTAATGAACAAAACTAGCCCGTATGCGTTTAAAAATATTGACTTTGACCAAATAAGGGACACCCTACTACATACTTATTATCATCATGTGACGTCATCAAAGCATGCTCAACTTCATAATACATATGTATTTATGTACATACTTTTAATTACGTGTTACTCTCTCACAAGTAACTTCATAATTAACTTCTGTCCTCCATTTTCAGCCTTTTGATAAGCTGTCTTTTTGTTGTTATTCCATTCGTTTTCACTCTCGTTGAGTTTTTATGGCATAGACGAATTTTTAGATACTTTACATATTCGTATGAATTAAATAAAAAATGAATATTGAAATATTGTTGAAAATAATATTCATTTTATTTTAGTATATGGGCATTTCCACAGAAAGGTCCACCGCGGCCAAAAACGTAAAATTGATCAAAAATTCACATCTTTTGAAATTTTCTTCCAGAAATGTATTTAAGTTATTTATTTAAGCAATATACGCTAGAAGAAATTCAATAGGATGAACATATAGATTCTATATTGGAATAAATTCACTTTTCCATATTTATGACAATTTTCTTAAAAATGGACCTCCAATATGGACCGTTTGTATTTTAACGATTACACTAAGTAGGACAGTAAAATTGTAACATAAACAATTTTAATTCAAAGAAATATATTTAAAGTTTAATTCAAATAAGTTTTTCGGAATGTTTTGGATATATAATTTAAAAATAGAGAGACAGAAAGAACATAAAATAGTGATGGTAAAAAATGTCCCGTGCGCGATGTCCCGTGCGAATTTACGTCAAACTGAATTAAAAATAAAGTGCAAGTCATCTTTGAAAAAAATCAGACCCATTTTTAAGAGGCATCAATGCACAAGAGTTTAAAATTAGTTGCATTAAAATATTGCCTCTGGATTCGCTGAAATTGGCGTTTGAATTGGTTGACCTCACAAGTCACTTCCGTTTTGTGTCCCGTGCGAATCACTTAAATTTTTCTATTATCTTAAAAATTAAAAATTACCCAAAATCAATCTTTGCAATAATGAAAGAGCTAATCAAATGCTATATGTTAAGCCCTTCATCAGAAGAAAAACCCGTTTCCTTTTTACCGTTTTTTTACTTTGAATCTGTACGAATGTCCCGTGCGCGAGTATGGAAATGCCCATATGTCAGATCAAATAGTGTTATTTATAAAATTACATATTTTTAAATTTATTTATAAATAAAAAGCTTGATTTTTTATTTTTGGCATAATTTCATATATTCTAATTTATTTATTCCTTTTTGTTGTTTTATTACCCAATATATCTCATCTTAAAAAAAGTATCTTTACATATTCATAGATGGGAAGCGTATCCAATTGTTTTTTTTAAATGTGTCGAACTTGATGCTTTCAATTTACAAGTATCTTGTTACTCGGCCTGAATACAAGTTTTCACTGAGTGTCGTTCGGAGAGTTCTCCAACTTGACGTGGGGGTATATAAATTTTTGTTCTAAACGATCTTTGACTCAGTCTTAGTGCGAACTTGTGTGACGGCGATGCGGTATTTGCAGCTGGTTGTTGGTTTTAAATTGCGAGAAACTCAAGTATCCAAGTAATATCGATAGGTAAATAAATAATCAATAACAATATTTTAAATAGTAATACCAGGAAATAATGTGATAATTTGAAATGTGATCTAATTAAATAGCTTGATTGTGTTCTTCTTAGTGTCAACTTGAAATAAAATAGTTCTAATAATTAAAATTATGCCGCAATAAAACAACAAAATTAAGAACAAATTTATACAAAGTGAAAATTCAAACCATCTTGCAAGTTGCACTGAGTCGGAATTTCATAAAATTGTAAAGTGCAAGAACAATTAAAACTTATCAAGTTGTATAGCGGTTCATTAACATTTGAACCGCACTTAAAACTGCATTCGAATGCCCTACAATTTGTACAAGCTAAGTGTTAAATGATCATTGGGGCCCGCCCGTCAATATTTACCATCTGAACCTTTGACTTGGAATTTGGAACTTTTAATTCCATGCAAATTTACAAGCACTTAACTAATGGTTTGACACGTTTTAGAGTGCCCATTAGTATGAATAAGGGATATGATGAATTCTCTGTTCCAAAATTCAGCATTATGTGTCCTAATCTGAGTGTTGAAAATTTGAATAAATTTGATTAAAGTGTAAAAACTGATAGATACAATAATGTTATACAAAACATCGTTATTAAAATGTGTGGAATGTGTTGATTAATATATAAATGAGACATTTAAAAATATAAATTTTGCTTCAATTAAAAAGAATTAAAATTCGTAATTAAAAGGTGAATTATAAAATCCTTCAATATTAAATTCAAATTCAAGATCAATGTGTACATGCAAAACAATTTAATAGTTTGACAAATTCAAATATTTTTAAATGTTGACCTGTCAAGTTTGGATTTGTAAAATTTGCTATCTAATGTCGAATGTAAATAAACTCTTTAGACTCATTGCACTTTGGCATGTAGTGTTCCATGGGATCTTGTGAACTTTATTGTTGATTTGTGAGATGAGCAATTAGCACGAAATTAAGCTCCGAACTCGATCGGGGAAACATGCTAGAATAACAGAACAGATTATATAGAGATGGATGGATGATGAGTACTAGACGACTGTTGACCGTTATCGGCTTCAGTTCAGTTGGGTTCAGGGAGAGAAGTCGACTAGGTTACTGCGATAATCGTTTGCTTTACGAGTTTATATGTATGACGGCTGTTGGGTGTTATCGCAATTGCCAATGTTTTGTAAGTCTGTTTCGATTATATTTTTTATACATGTATATACATATGTATATACATATGTGTGTACGTTAATGTGTCACAACAAACTGCATGGGATTGAAAACATTTGGCCTGATTTCGATGCCATTGTTAGCTCAGTTTCAAACTTGAAGTCGAACGCTTCAAACGACGGACTGGAGAACCGTTCCAAATATAATTCAAATAAAATGGTAAAGGATCATCGTTGTGATTTGTATAATATTATCTGTTCTGTGTTATATCTGTGACGTTTGTCAATGTCAGTGTCAAGTTTATTTATAGCCGGGCGGCATTTAAAATTGAACCTGACAATAAAATGTTGCTAACACTGCGACACGTGAGGTTAACGATATTCGTTATAGTCTCCTATTCTAGATTTGTGCTAACGTGCTAATAATTGCGTGAAAAATTGTGTGAAAATTGGTTCAAGTTTGTCAACAGACGCACGCAACATTTTTGAATACTTGCAAGTTGCAACAAGTGAGAGTTGAACTGAGCAAATTTCAATGTTGCAATCGTTAGTTTGAGATGTGTGCGTGACTAGAATCGTGACTGTGAAATTCTTGAAATCTCAAGTGAATCAGGAATGTTTTATTCTAATTGTAATTCATCGTGATTTGCCTTCAAGATGTTCGAATTTCAACACCATATTTTAAGAAAAGTGTGAATTTCAGTAAATAGGAGTCGATAAATGGATTTTTTTTGCTTTGCTTTGATTTTGTGCTCTGGCTATAAAATCATTTCATGAAAAATAATAAAATTAAATATAAGTTTTAAACATTTTGTTTAACCTGTTCTAATATCAATTCGACACAGCTCTGGGGATAGAATACACTTTCAGTTGATTAATTTAAGTCCGATGATGAAAAAAACTATCATTTTAAGAACTTAGTACAAGTGCAACGTGAACCTACAAATACTATTTAATAAAAAGTGAAAACTGGAACAGGCCTTATAAATTTTAGTAGGCCTAACGCACAATTTCACAACTTCATAAATAGTAGGTCTGATTATGTTTTTCTGAGTTTTCCTTAATCACCGCGATAAGTACCACCAGATCTCTTAAGATTTTAAAAAGTAGTAAAATAGTAAATGAAAACATTTCTAAAAATAACTGACTTTTTGAATTTTACTTTACTTTAAATAAATAAATGTTTAAGCCTAACAAATTAGTATATATACAATACTAAATTACTCACGCTCGGCTTCATTGATT
This sequence comes from Drosophila subquinaria, assembly GCA_037043405.1. Lineage (NCBI taxonomy): Eukaryota > Metazoa > Arthropoda > Insecta > Diptera > Drosophilidae > Drosophila > Drosophila subquinaria. The sequence continues at coordinate 165,319 of JBAMBL010002858.1, read as the reverse complement.
TTAATCAATAATACCAGAAATTATAAACACTCTCGAGAACTTCATCAGCTCCGAGCTGGCAACATTGTATAGTTTAGCAACATTGTTGCTAGCAACATTTGATTCAACAAATCTGCTCTCACAAGTTAATTTTTGTCTCTTCATGAAAAGGCCACAGCTGCACTAAGCCATAGTCATAAAATGCCGGCAATTGAGCACAAATTAAATATCACCGAGGAGGAAATTCCAGACAACATACGACTTATAGCTCAAGATCAGGGAGAATGTCCAAAGACCAAACAGGAGACAATTGAAGAATTTCGAAAATATATTTTTGGTAAATTTAGAATGAAATTTACTTAATATAAAATTGTAAGCTCTTAAGCTCGTCTTTAGAACACAAGAAGTGCCAACCACATCGGAATGATGATCGATATTTGGAAAAGTTTCTGCGCGCCCGATACTGGAAGATTGATAACAGCTACAAATTGGTGAGAGTACTTTAAAAGTTAAGATCTTTAAGAAGCATTTCATGTAAATATTTGTTAAATATTTGTTTGGCAGCTGTGTAGCTACTATAAATTCCGGGAAGAGAACAAAAAATACTATGAAAAGGTGCGTCCCATTGATCTGCGACATGTCGGCGATGAGGAGATATTGACAGTGACGCCATATCGTGATCAGCACGGACATCGCATACTTATCTATCGCTTTGGAATCTGGAGACCGAATCGTGTTACGGTAGATGACATCTTCAGAGCAACAATCGTGCTGCAGGAACTTGGCTCACTGGAGCCAATCTCACAGATTGTGGGCGGTGTTGCCATATTTGATCTTAAGGATTTGGGCTTGGAGCATTTGTTGCATCTGAGTCCCAGTGTGGCTCAAAAGATGATTGCTCTATTGGTGGTATGTATACTTTTCCCTCTCTACCCTAAGCTGAATTCGATGCGAATTTTAATTGTTCTCCTTGACAGACTTCAATGCCAATTCGCACTGCCGCTTTACATATTGTCAACCAGAATTGGGTCTTTAATGCTGCCTTTAAGATTTTTAAGCCCTTTCTCAATGCCGCCATGCGGGAGCGACTTTTTATACATGGCAGTGATATGAGCTCCCTTCACAAACATATCAACCCCGAGAATCTACCCAAAAGGTGAGTTCAGATTGATTTTCATACATATATATATATATTGGGTCAAATTAACATTCTTATCTGTTAGATATGGAGGACTGCACGACGATTATTCCTATACACTGTGGTTGGACATGTTGCAGGCTCAGTGTCCAGCTAGTGGAGTTCAGAAGGATATGGAACAGCTGGGTTTTATTTTTGACTAAAATATATTCCCTGTCTCCCTCTCTTTTTCAAATAGTTTATAACACAATGATGTTCTCTTTAATTTTATACTTAATGCAGGGAAAATGTTAAATTAATTACAATAAACTTAAATTTCTCAGCCATTTTGTATAGTTAAATACATATATCAATGCTCTCTCATTTCAACGCAAGTTACACTTTACCCAAATATATATTTTGTAAAATTGAGAAGTCTTTAAAATACCTAAAATTATTTTTTTATTGTTTAATGTTCAGTCATTATGATGCATTACATTATTATTATAATTATATTATATTAAAAATAAATTATATTATAATTCTATTATGAACATTGAAAACCCCTCTGATCTAGAAATACGCAGAACGATTTTTCCTAAGTAATAAGTATAAGCTAAAAAGAGTTTTTAAATTTTAATTCCTAAAAGGGATCAAATTTGACCTTAATTGGCCCCAAAGCACTCCAAGTCGTTGCTTCTATATATGAATTATTTATATAACAAGGGTAATTATTGCCAGCTTGCCATTCACATGTTCACGCAACTCTAAGCTGTGTACAAATGAATCTCGAAGAAAAGACTTACAAAAATGATGGTGATATCAAAATTGTCAATTAAATACAGGCGATTTGATTAATAGCAACTAAAACATATTATTCATAAAACTAATGCCTGTTTGAGGTTAGAACATCAAACATTTTGAGGTTAGGCCATGAGCATTTTGAGGTTAGGTTTGTTATAAAATTTAATGTGCCACACACACAAAAAACCAAATAACAAATCCAAAATGACAACTGCCTTGAGGCAATAACAACAACAATATCCAGACTGTCAGAAGGAGGAGGAGGAGCAAATCAAATGAGGAAACGGAGTCCACATGGAAATTTGTTCCGGTCAAGGATCCAAGGCGAGGACATTTTGGGACATGTTCGTTTTATGTGTTTTATATGCAAAATGTGCTATGGCGTTAGAGCGGGATGGACAATAGCTGTGATTTGCCGTTATGGTAATTGAGTGTTGGATAACGCATTAAATGCAGCCCAGCTGCTCTCAGACTATAAATTTCTATCTCTTTCTGTGACTCTCACTTGCTCTCACGCTCTGTTTGACCGTTACAAATATGGTTGATATTTTTTTATTGAATTCGTTGGCACAGGAAGCTGCTGTCGTCTCACAAACAAACAATAAAAAAGTTAACTCACCCCCCCTTCCCCGTGGAACACCCTACTGTTGGTCAAACGATAGTGAAATTGATTTCAGTGCCAAGGGGTCCAAACATAATCTCCGATGTGTGCGTATAAAAGGCAGCGTCATTTGTGCGATTAAAGCGACAAGATTAAAAAATTTATTGCGCAAATATTTATGGGGACAGTAGCACCAACAACAACACAAAAAAATAGAGAAAAAGGAAAGACAGCTAGCATATACATGTAAGTATGTACATATACATATAGCCTACATTTTGGGGTAGACACGGACACTGTCCCGTTATTAGTTCAGTTCAGTTCAGTTCAGTTCGAGTAACACGTGTGTGAGCCAAAGGCTGAACTGCGTATAATTTATGGCATGCGAACCAAATTTATTTATGCTTCCGTGCAGGAGGCAAAGGGTGTCTAAAAAGCCAAACTGTTCACAACAACATATGTCGCATAGAGCACACAGATATTGATGTTTAGTTATAAGAATATCCTCTTAAGAAACTATTGAAAAGAAATATATTTTATCTGACCTTTTATTTTGAGATCAGGTATTATAATTAGATTATATTTTTATTTATTATTACGATTACAATTTTACTTATTTTTTTGTTTGAATTTAAAAATAATTTACTAGCAATTCAGATAAGTTCTACAAATCTCTTACATCGCAAAAGCAACCAAGCAACCAAGGCTTTTATTAAGTAAAAAATATTGTTGAGAGTTTTAAAATAAAAAACAAGAATTTGTTTTATTAAATAAACTATTTTCAATTCAAAAAAATTATTAAAAAAAACTTGTAGTCAATTTATTATCTGATATAAAACATATCTCATTAATAAAAATAAATTTAAAAAAAACACCGAAAACTTGAAAAGTTGTTTTCCCAATTAATACTCTTCAGAGTCTGTTAACATTTTTTTGAAACACTCTTGATATATGAACAATTTTATTTACCTTGGGATCTTTTTATTCGATCTTTTGAACGCATCGAAACTTAATTCTATGGCTCGTGCCTCCCAGCCAAACCTATTCTAAAATTTCAGAGGCTAGCAGTCATGGTTATAATAGTTCTATCCGTTTTCACAGCATTCAAATAACTTAACATATTATCCAATTATAACATAATAACGCTTCAAATGTAACAGTTTAACTGAAATTTAACATACTAATCACAAAATTCAGTTTACGTTTATTTATTTACGAGCCAGATAATAGTATTATATGCAGATTTATACCCCATCTATTATTTCACACTCAACAAAAAAAATTAACTATATTATCGAATAGCCACATTTGTGGGCGTCAACCAGCTGTCAACTGTCAGACAAGTCTCGACATTTGACATGCTGTACCTGACCTTTTTTGCCGGGCACAAACATGCTGCCAGTGAAGGGTGACATTTGAGGGCAACCCTAAACTGAGAGCGTGCCAGCTTTTGTAATTGTTTCCTAATGAGCTCTATAGCCGTTGGGTAACCCTCCGACCTTCTACTCTCTCTTTATCTCTCTCTCTGTCTCTTTCTCTCTCTAGAGTAAGCATTCATCAATTCATCAGCCAATGTCGCTGGTTATCAGAGTACGCAGTTTATCATTCACTCATTGGCAGCCAAACCACAACACGAAGGACAATAAATAATGGGCAGCGATTTGTAAACAATACAAAGTCAGCCAGTTAGGGATCAGTGAAATTTCCCCCTCTGAAATTCTGCAAAATTTCCCATAAATAAACTTCTGGCTAAAATAATTGAAATATTTGCTGTCAATGTGTTGACTTCCGTTGCCGTCGCCGTTGCCCGGCTCCGAGCATCTTCTTCTGGCCGGAGGCGAAGGTGTAAACTGTATAAATGGCGGCTCGTTATGGCCCTGGTAAGCACGGACACCGGCCAGGCATCGGCACAAGGACAAGGACCATCGCCTCATCGTTATGGGGGTCACCCCATGTTTGATAAATGGCTGGAAAATATATCAGTTGTTCCTTGGCCAGGGCATTCATGTGCGTGCCAAAGAAATCATTGCGGATTAAGATGGGATTGAGTTGTAAGCACTGTATAATGGAACGATCTGAACTGTTTATATTGACTTTTGTAGGAGCAATCAATTGGTGACTCAATAATATTGTCAAGTAATAACAGTATAACAGTTATTTATCCCAGTTATTTATCGATGAAAATAATAGCGCATTGTTAAAAGGTACTTTTTAAAGCGTTTTAGAGAATTTACCTTGCGTGTAGCTTACAGCGCATAGATAGCAGAGATTTAAAAGCTTATTATCAGGCATGCCACAGAAATCTCTTTCACTTGACTTTCACGTCAATTTCATTTCTCCGTGCCACAGTCTAATCACCTGAACAATTTTGAGTGAGATGAAATCATCGCTCAATTCACTGGCGTCCGATGCCATGAGAATAATGTCACATTTTTTTCCGAATTTTTGAATTTAGAGTTGTCGAGAAACTTTTATTTTTTGCCGCGCCAATAACTTTTAAATTTATTTAAGCTACACAATATCAATTATTATATAAATAAATTGAATTATATAAATTAAATAAGAATTAAAATGAAAATTTGATATTCTGCAATGATAAACTTTAAAAAGTTGCTAAACAAACCCTTGGGAAATTTAATCCGAGAAGGGGCCAACCCTAGCAGCCTCGTTCGAAAAGGTTGATGAACATGCTAAAAAACCTAAATCACTCGAATTTCTGTGGCACGGAGAAATTTTCGAAGTGGAATTGCTTTTCTCTGAAATCGCTTTCACTAGTGATTTCTGTGGCATGCCTGTATATTTTAGAATGGGCTTGATTGGAAATCCGTTTTAATAAGAACACAATATAGTGGAATCAGTAAAAATACCTCAAATGTGTTGAAAGTCAAACCTATTTTAGTTAAAAATAATTTAACTTTCGTATAATCAAAGTAATTAGTATTACAATTAACACTATCAGGCATGCCACAGAAATCTCTTTCACTTGACTTTCACGTCAATTTCATTTCTCCGTGCCACAGTCCAATCACCTGAACAATTTTGAGTGAGATGAAATCATCGCTCAATTCACTGGCGTCCGATGCCATGAGAATAATGTCACATTTTTTGTCCGAATTTTTGAATTTAGAGTTGTCGAGAAACTTTTATTGTTTGCCGCGCCAATAACTTTTAAATTTTTTTAAGTTATACAATATCAATTATTACATAAATAAATTGAATTATTTAAATTAAATAAGAATTAAAATTAAAATTTGATATTCTGTAATGATAAACTTTAAAAAGTTGCTAAACAAACCCTTGGGAAATTTAATCTGAGAAGGGGCCAACCCTAGCAGCCTGGTACGAAAAGGTTGATGAACATACTAAAAAACCTAAATCACACGACTTTCTGTGGCACGGAGAAATTTTCGAAGTGGAATTGCTTTTCTCTGAAATCGCTTTCACTAGTGATTTCTGTGGCATGCCTGTATATTAAAGTTTCTAGAACCTAACATTGCAGAACCAAAAAAAACGTTTTAATAAATGTGTTGAAAATCAAGCCATACGATTTACGATACGATTTAGCCGTCGTATAAACGAATTAATAGGGAAAAAATGAAATTGTGTTATACATAACAGTATAACAGTTTCTAGTTTTGTGTACCTTTTAGTTAGGAATCGTTAATGTCGACTGTCTATAGAGTGTAGATTGGAGTTTTGCAGCCTTGAGTATAACAGTCGTAAGGTTTACAAACTGAACAGTTGCCTGACAAAATCGATCCCCTACAACAGCCTCGAGCATCCCTCTCACATGTCATTAAACCCGCCCGTCGCGATGCGACGACAAGTGCACAATTTCATTGCCTAACACACAGGCGACAACCCGCTGGCTGCACTCGTATGGAAATTTAAGATGCGGGAGACGGGGGACGGAGGTTGCACAATTTACATTTTTTTTGTTGTTAGATGATGTCAACGTTGGCATCGATTTTTTGTTGATTTACCAGAAATTATTTTGTGATAAAACACGATATACTTCATGTTTAAAGTGCACTCCAGGAGACGAAGCGATGTTGGGGAAGACGAAAGGGGCAAAGGGAAAGGTGAAGGAGGATTGCGTTAGGGTGTGCAAAGGATACTGGTTGACTGGCTGACAATCAATCAGATCACATGGCAGACTGAAGACGTCGACATGCGAGGACAACAACTATGCGCTTTTAATGCTGCCTAATCCGGCGTAATAAACATTCACGTATTCGTAATATGCGGGAATCAATTGAAATGCAATTGAAAAGGAGGACTTGTCATGCAAATATTTGACTGGATACAGCGGATGACAATGGAGTAGATATATATATATACATACATATATACAGATTTATACAAGACTAACAAAACCCACGACAAGTCAACAAACAAAAGTCGAGGCACTTGAGCCACGAATTAGTTGTAAATGAGAAATAAAACCATTGCATACTTTCAGGCATGAGGGCAAAATGTAAATAGCACAGAGCTTCTCATTTTCTGCCCCGCCCTCGATACACACGTGTCCTACCGCCACCTGTCTGACGAGTTGGCCTCGTGCCCACACTTAATATACCCTTACTCCTTTCGACTGCGTTGATTATTACAATATATTAATTGGCCGCTGGTAAATATTTGCACACCTTTAACCCTTTTTAATATGCCTAAGTGCTGCGCTTGCTCCACTCTGTGGCAATGTTGACTCTCGTCCAGTCACACGGAAACCTCATCGGTTAAATCACTGCTATCTATCTGGCCGCAGTCTCGAGTCATTTCCAAATAGGGCCAACGAAATGAGCAAAAATAAGAGAAAAAAAATGTAATGCAATGAAGAGATACCCTGCTAATGAGAAGGTATTTCGAAGAACAGATACTCTGCAGATTTCAAATAAGATCTGTGTATAATATACAATAGCTTTCGGACAGGTTTAATAAATCACTTTCAAAGGCCCAAGTATTTCTTGAGAGATTTGATTAAATACAAAAACTATTGAATAAAATTAAATTAATTTTCCTATACAATAATAAAGCATAAAATACATTTTTAAATAATTTATTTTATGTTGCATATGTTGCAAATATTTCCAAAAACTTATTTTAATAACTATAAAAATTATGAAGATAAATATTGATTCAAATTATTGGATTAAAATATATTCATTTTTATAAGAAATTATTTTAAATTATCTTATTAGTTGTTTTATATACAACGAATTAATTATGAAACTTTAATTATTTAATAAGAAAAAGCTACCGTTATTATGTTACATCAGTTCTTCCAACTTACCCATTTCCATTCCCTGTTTACCCATTTTAATTCGTACTTGTATAGGGTATTGGGTATAAAACAGAACCAAACAAAAAACCAAATGGAGCATGCACTGGAGAATAATTCGATTGTGTTCAATTTAATTTTGACAAGCTTCAATGGCACAGCAATCCTAGCCAAAGGATCTGTCCCATTGGGGTGTAGAACCGTACGACAACTGGGCGAGGCGGCAGTTGATTTGATTTTGTTTTATGTTTTCTGCTGGCGGTAAATGCCACATGGGTTCCCCTTCTATTACTGCTCCGGCTGCTGCGATGATACAACCGTTGCGACCCATTGGGGTGAGGGGCATTCTTGCTAAGGGTAAAACCAATCCGAGAAACAACAGCCACAAATAGATTTTGTGGTCAGTTCTTGTGGCTTACCATAGTTGGTTATAAGTCAGCTAGTTCGTAAAACTGCGGTATCTAATAAATTGGGCAACTGTAAAAATCACAAGTCGTTTAACTGGGTAATATTTTGAAATGCTTTGAAATCTATTATTTTTGAAAATTTATCAACCAATTAATTGATTTTTTTAAGAATCAAAAGAAAAAAAATTTTTTTTACTACTCTGTGTTGAGGTTTTTTTTAAAGAAATCACTTCGAATTTAAAAAAACGGACGCTTTTAAAAGCTAATAAATCAAGTGATTCATTCACTTTAAAAATTTAAAACTTAGTTTTCGAACTATTTATCTTCAAATAAATAATTTTTTTATAATATTTTTGTGAGTTGTTGAACACGATGTTTGATTTTCAAGGAACATTAAAAAAGAAAAATGATAAAATGGATACTTAAATTTTCGAGATTTAAATTAAACATATAAAACTGTTAAAAAGAATATTCGAAATGCAATATGATGTTATTGTTTTCTAAAAATGTTTATCAGATACATATGTATCTACAGTTACAAAAAATATTAGTTCAATATAAGCTTTATCTATTTGTAAATTACAGGAATTGCTTTAAAGAGTATTTTGTGTGCTCTGAAAACTGTAATATTTTGAGTTGTATGACTTTTGTGAAATATGTGGTATATGAAATGAACATCGGCAAGAAGAAATTGTAAAAATTAAAATTAGTTAAGATAATTAATTTTAGTTAAAAATCTAAGGGGAACTGTAAAACTTTTTGAATAAAATAAGTCCTAACCAAAAATGACCAAATATTGCATCAACTTTAAGCAGGATAAGCTAAACTTGCTTCTCTATTGTGTTTTTTTTTTTTATCAATATTCAATCTTTAGCCCACATTTGGTATCTCCCCTATGGCCTATGCCCCAACTTCGAATAAAAAAAAACTTGTTGCACAAGTTGGGGCAATAAAACGCAAAGCGCCCAGCTTAAATATCTCACAACAATATTACATAAGAGAATCTAACAAAATCTGTTTGGTCTCGGCAGCCAAAACATTTGCACAGGAAAAATATCAAATTAAAAAAATAAAAAATACAAGAAAACTCTCAACGCCCATGTCCAATACTCGTACCGAGTCCAACTCGAAGGGAGGGACTAACATTTTGTGCTGCCTCAGCAACATGCACCTGTGCCGTCCAGTACGGAATCCTTTACACAAGCCAAGCCAAGGCAAACATACAAATACATGAAAACATATACATAAATAGATATGTCAGTGTGTGTGTGTGGAAGTTCTATATACATATATGCTCATATACAAGCAAAGCAAATGGAGCGACTTATCAGCACTAAAGTATCTCCCATTGACTTATGCACTGGAAAATGGAACAATGGATGCCCCACAGGATGCTGGCAGTAGCTCGCGCTCCCACCGAGAGCACTGCGATTCCAATGCAAGCGCCAACCAAACGATTGCGAGCAACTGGAAAGTCGGACTATGTAGGAATTTCTGTGGTAGTTTCTCATAAATATGCGGACACACATTCACACACACACACACGCACGACAAACAGACACACATACACTCCATGGTCAGCAGCAAGTGGGCGGAGCCGTGACAGCATAAGGTGCGCTTGTCTGTGTGAGTCTCGGTCGTGCCATGCTTGCTAGTGTTTGTGTATGTGTGCCATTTTTTATGCGCTCCATGGCAATTCAAAACGCCTACTTCAAGAACAGCAAGAACAACAACCACCACCAAAAGTAAAGCAGACGACGATGACAGCAACAAAAACAAAAACCAAAAACGACAACGACAACGACTACGAAGTCGACAGCAATGAACTGAAAGCGAGCATAGCCGAAGCTGCAGGGAGAGCAAAGCAGAGCTTTCTATGTGCTCGCGCTCATAAGTTCCTGCACAGTGACTCGAAAGATGTGAAAAACTGTGTAAAAATTAGTTTACTTATTTACACATGGTATAACAATTTGTAGTGCATTTCTTTTCGAGAAAGCGAAAACTCTTGATTTTTAGCAAAGTACGCTGGTTTTTTCTGTGTTTGTGGATATGTGTCTGATAAACCGTTTAAGCTAGTTAACTCATATATCACAAACAAATTTTTTATTTTTTGAATGAGTGTAATGTATGCGATTAAATCTCAGAATAGCATAATATTCGTAAATTTTCATACACTTAACACAGGGATTAAAACCCTAACCAAAACCGAAACCTTTAACTAGTAAAAACTGATTGAAATATAAAACCGTAAAGGAAAAAAAAATTTTATTTGTCCGAACCCTTCAAATCGAAACTCTGTTAACCTAAATAACCGTTTAGTAACCGTTTCATTTATAGGGGCTAATTTCAATTTTTCGTAAATAAAAAAAAATGATCGAATTTTCATAGTACTGAATAAGCGCAAATAAAATAAATTTGTTAAATGATATATTAAAATTGTGAAAATGTAGCTTAATTACATAAAACTGAAGAATATATGAAATAAATGTGTGAATGAAACATTATGAAAGTAATGCCATTTTATTTATGGTTATTTTTTTGTGAACCGAAACCGTATTGGTATATTAAGACCGAAACACACAAAAACCTGTTCACCGTTACAAAACCTTTATTCAAAGATTTTGCGTAACCGATAACCGAAAACCTAAATGCGAACATAGCAGAAACCGATATTGGTTTCGGTTTTAATCCCTGATTTTACATTTACATCAAGTGAAACAAATTTCGTCAGCTTGCGTGACACTGTGCACAAAATGAGAAGCTTTCTTATTTGATTTGCGGAACGAGAGCGGCAACAACAACGACGAAGCTTAACGAATAATGTTAACGGTGAAAAGGGTGCCCAATGCTCTCAGCTAATGGTTGTTGTTGTTGTTGCTATTCTGGCTGTGGGCAAAGTGTAAAAGAGTCAAGCTTTTACAATTCCAGCAGGAGCTCAACAGCGAATGGCGTGCGAGCTGCCAATGTATGGAGCTGCTGTTGTTGTTGTTGTCGTCGGTGCTCTTTGCTTGTTGTTGCCGTTAACATGCACACATACATGCACACATATAGTAAGTATATGAATAAAATTGAGGCGATGCGCGCGTCGCGGCCATGCTGCCAGGGCCACCCTTCAGTCATCCATTCGGCCAGACTGAGATTCAGATTCAGTCGCCACCGTTAACTCTTTGAAACTGGACGCAGCGAGCGGCAGAAACGACGCGGCCGCGCCACATTCAGCAGCAATTAAAAAAGAGATTTGAAAAAGAAAAATTGATTTGAAATTTAAAAATATTTAAATATTAAAAGCTTACGAAAAGTAAAAGCTACCACAAAGTGTAGTGTGTGATTATTGAGAAAAGTGTGATCCAACTGCAATAGATAACAGAAAATCGATCATTGCTTAGTGCGTGAATTTTCCCCCTCCCGATCACTGTTGACAAGCCCCCCGCGCCCCCTCCCACCCTACCACCACACAATTGAGTTGCATGTGAACCGGCGATCCAATGAAAATGGAAGATCCCACCATTGCCGACACATATGTGCAGGAATTTAACTTGGATCATTTGGGAGTTGGCGTTGCCGGCAACTCAGTGACGACGCTGACGCCGGTGGCCGTTGCCGCCATTGGGCATGTGAAGCGCGAGGATCATAGTCCACCACAGCCGGTGAAATGGACGACGGAGCCACCAGCAGCAGATGATGAAACGGAACCGATGCCACTGCCACTGTCCATTCCACTTCCATTGCCAATTGCCGTGCCGGAAGCGAGCGGCGGTGCTGATGTCTCCCAACTGGCCTCCGTTTCCCACATCAAGTTGCGCTCCTTTTCGGGTCACCAATGGCACATGGATGAGCGACGTTTGCAGCCGCTGAGTCCGCCGCCCGAGGGCTATGTGGGCGGTCCCATGGGCGGACAAGCAGTTCTGGTGAACACATCCACCTCCTCGGCTGCTGCGGCGGCTGTGGCAGCTGCTGCCGCTGCCGCCTCCGCGGTGCCGGGCGGCGTGCCATCCACACCGCCAGAGACGCCGCCTGTCGTGGGCTCGCCCACGGGCAGCAGCAGCTGCCCCAGCCAGGCCTATGCCCATCACTATCATGCCGGGCGCGCCAATTCCTCCGCCAATGTTGCTGCTGTCGGTCTTAGCCAGGAGATGATGTGGCTGCCGAATTCGATGCGGGCCGAGCAACAGCCGCTGGATCTGCGTCCGCTCGCGTGTCCCGGCTCGCAGGAGGAGGCTGAAGAGTGGGAGCGTCAACGGGAGTATGCGATGCACGCGGCTGCGGCTGCTGCCCATCATCATCATGGACATCCGCTGATGCAGAGCCACCACCATCATGCCCAGGCGCGGCACATGGCACAGGCCCAACATCCCTCGCACCATCATCATTTCCACAGTCTGGAGCACGCGATGCCCATCAACATGCACTCAAATTCCACCAACTCCTACGCGGGCAGTCCCGGTCCTGGCTCAGGTCCCACCGGCTCCATGTGCCAAACACTCTCGAATTGTGGACCACAGCTGCCATCCGCCGGCAGCAGCAGTGGCGCCAGCAGCGGCTCCAACTCACGTGGCTGTGTGCGCTCCATGCTGCAGCCGTGTCGCCCGCTCTCGGCCAGCTCCACGCGCAGCTCGAATAACTCGCCACGGACATGCTCCGGCGCCTACAGCAATGCCACGCTCGAGGATTGCATCAACGACGACATGCTGACCACACTGACCGTGCGGGAGCTCAACAAACGTCTGCATGGCTGTCCACGCGAGGAGGTTGTGCGTCTGAAGCAAAAGCGTCGCACGCTCAAAAATCGTGGATACGCCCAAAACTGTCGCTCCAAGCGTCTGCATCAGCGTCACGAACTGGAGAAGGCGAACCGTGTGCTCAATCAGGAAATGCACAGACTTAAGCTGGAGTATTCGCGTGTCTGCCAGGAGCGAGACACCCTCATGCAGCGTCTCCAGCAGCAGCGAACGAGCACTGCCGCGGGTGCCGATAGCCAGAGCTCGCCCGAGTTCTATCTATGACGCCAACTGGCGGCGGCCTCAACAGCTTCCACCTCAACAAACTCGCATCAGTTGCAGCCACAGCCACAGCAGCAACATCGTGCCTCGCATTCACACACACATTCACACTCACATTCACATTCACACCCACATACGCATCCACACCCGCAGTGGCCACCTCAGCAGGTGGTCAACTAAGTAAATTGTTAGTTGACTTGACTAAAGTAATTCCCAAATGAAAGCCACTTTTTTTTTTGACTGTATTTTATTTATAATTTTTTTTTTAAATTTCTATCTTCAATTTTTAAAATTTATCTTCAATTAATAGATTCCGAATGGTTCAGTTTATTAAAACCATTTATTTTTATAAATCATTTTTCAAATTTCAACAATTTGCCTTCAAAATTTATCTTCAGTCAATAGACCCCGCATGGTTCAGTTTATTAAAACCAATAATTATTATCCATTAATAATCTTTATATTTGAATTTGTATCTAACAAAATCTTTTTATCTATTTTTCACTACCAATATCTTTGCTTTCCTTTGGGCATTACTTTACTTATATCTTCTAAGCAACTTCCAACTGCTAATGGTATTTTCAAGCATTTATAAAACATGAAATTCATTACAAAAATATATTTAACATTCGATTTATGACAATAAATTTTCAACTAATTTTGTAAGTTCTTGTTAAGTTATCGAATCGTTTCGATTCGAATCAAACTTTGTCTGAATAATCATCATCATTTCGTATAGAGATCGCACACCCCGAAACACTTAGGGCAATTAGATTGATTATTACATTGTAAAACAAACATTATTATATTTTTTTTTTCAGCTACTGATTAATGATAAATCGATCGATCGATTGATCGCAACATTGTATTACAAATTACGAGTTAGTAACACACGCTTATTTGTTGATTAGTTCTAGCTTTAGTTTTTTTTAGTGTTAAGCGAGAGATATCATTAAGCAAACAAAATGACAAAACATACAGACACCCTGTAATATGTCTATATAAAGGGGTTATACAAAAGATAGCTAGCAAATAGCATGTTTCGCTTTCATTTGGTTTCCACATCCTAATCCACAAAACAAAGGTTGTATTATGTTTTACACACAACACACGATACTGCAACAAAAAAACTAAATACAAGTCCTATAAACTCAATGAGATCAACAACAAAACAAAACAAAACAAAACAAAACAAATTATTGTAAATACAAAATAAAATTGTATAAATTATAAACTAATCCAATCGCTGTCTGTCTTTACTATTAAAGTTTAAAGAATACGATACGAAACATTGTGAATAGCTCTTAAGTGTGCATAAAGAAACTAGTAATAAATACATAAAAATAAAATACAAAATCAAATCAATATTGTTTTTCTAAATTTAATTTTCTACTGTCGAAGATCTTTCCCAAACAGGTTTTTTTACTTAATTTACCTTTGATATTTGGTAATCTCATTGGCACATGCAATTAACTTAAAAGTATGCTACGGATTTTCTTATCAATTTTAAAATTAAACAAGTCTAATTATAATTTTTAGAAATTTTACAACAAATGAACTTTGAATCAGTTGATTTAAATAGATGTTAAATCATTATCAAAATAGATATATATTAGCAATTTACGATTTTTGAGTAGATGCATAAATATTATTTATGTTCTGTTCAATATTGTGTACAAATTTAATATTTAAATATTATATGATTGTCATGTGATAGCCAAAAGAATTCTCGTTTTTAGGGCAAGGTTAAATGCTTTTTTTAAGTGTTATGACAGTCTTGTAGTTAATGAGCGATACGTATATCTAGAACTCGAATCCGAACCGGACCCCTTGATTTCGAAAATAAATTTGTACGTACACGTTATACTATTTTGTCTGGCTTCATTTTCAAATAATGGAAAAATAATAATCGAATCAATAACTTATGAAAGATTCTATAAAAGATACAAGTTAAAAAAAAAACACAATTGATAGTAAAATAATTTATTTTATCAAAAAAAAAGTCAACAGACTTATTTTGAGAATTTACAGCTCCTTTGTATGAAGCTACAACGACTCTTGCTACAATTCATTTATATAAATATTAAGCCATCCAAGTTTATAGGTAACAACACCAGCAAATTTATTTTACCATGAACTCTCCCAACTTCAAAGAAAACTCTATTTTTTATCTAAAAGCTCTATAAAATCTTGAATGATTAGTTTAATAAAAGTCAGCTAGTTTTTAAAAGAACTACCTGCCTATATTTACCCTCAATATAATTTCTTAGAATTGATAAGGACTTGTAGATTCAATGGAATTAATTTGGTATGTGTGGTCTGTCGGCATTGATAAAGCCGACCACCAACAAAATTTGCAGAACTCGATACGTTCAAAATAAACAAACGGAACAGCGTCCGAGCCGAGCATCCAGCATCTCCAGCCCCAGCCCCAACCCCAGTCGAGTCCAAGTGCATGGGTCCAAAATTGTGTCAATAAACAATACAAATCAGAGATTGTGCCACTTGCCAGATGCTTGAGGAGCCAGAGATCTGCAGAGATTCGATTACAGTCATCAACAGAAGTCGCTGGACGTCTCTGTTTGTAAACATTTCTCGATCGCGGGCGTAATTCGGTGAAGTGACTTCGACATAGAGTTGAGTTTCCTTTTTGATTTCATTAATAAAAATTTAAGTTTTAATATGCAAAGCCAAATTTTGAATTTGTTTATTTTGTTTCTGGTTCAGACCAACTGGTTACAATGATTGTTCGATTCGCTTGCCTTTTTTTGATTCAGTATTTTATACCCTAACAGAGAAAGCTTTGAAAAAGACGACTTTGATATATTAAATTTAAAATTTCACTCTCAAAGTGATCTTTATAAATATGTTTATTTTCTTCAGATTCGATAGCTTGGTAATCCTAAAGGATCGGCTTGTTAAACTTATTTAATAACTCAACTTTATTTATGCTCCGCTTTCATTTAAATGTTTGTATTCATTTAATTGTTAATTTATATTTTAACTTTGAATTTTATCTTGAATATTAATTTTTATTTTTTTTATTAATTTGATTTATTCGTAAAATAAATAAAATAAAATAAACTATTTTCTAGAGGCTTAAATCTTCGACTTCCCAGATTAAGCTATAGTTTTATCTGGTTTTTGTTGTTGTTTGTGCACGTTGTGTGAGTTTCCTGGCTTCCAAAGAATACCAACTCCATCGGCATCGGCTCGTCTTTATGAAATGGAGAACTGAGAATGGAGAATGGAGAACGGAGAACGGAGACCGAAGAACGGAGTCCGACGATAACGCGTTCAAGTTGCGCAAGTATTTTTTGACGAATTTGATTTATATATACATACATATGCATGTCCAAACATATATCGCGCATTTTTAATGATTGACCATCAAGTGGCCATTTTAATTTGATTTCTTTTCTTTTATTATTTATTTGCTTGTCGCTCTAGCAGGAAGTGTCGAATTTCCATTCTTATTTTTATTTTTTTTTATTTTTGGCATGAAAGCGGCGCATGCAACGATCCAGAAGCTCCACAGAGAAACAACAAACAATTTGGTTTTATGACTTCAATCGGGCTAAAACAATAATGAAGAACTGAAGTAGTTTGGGATATTACGTCATGTTTTTGGATGCTAAGTATATAAATCTGATGAGCCATCAATCATTTTTCCTCTAGCAAACCCAATTTAAGCGTAAGATTAAATATTTTCCAAATGACAAATTCTGAAATAAATAGTATAAATTGAAAGTTAGGCAACGCATAGACATATGCTTTAATATAGAATTAAAAAGTTAACGTTAATCCTTTTATATGATAAGAATAATAAGATTTATTTGCCTAACAAATTGAAATTTTAATTCTGAAATTTACTTTTAATAAATCAATAATGCGAAGTTCAAGAAATTTAAACCAGAAAAAAATTATTATATATAATTTATTTGTTCCAGGAGCCGCAAATAAGAGTTATGAGAAACTCGATAAACTTTTATTTTAAATTTTTATTTAAAAATTATAGAATAAAAATTATTTTTCAGTTTTATTTTAAAAATTTAATTTAAAAATTATTTTTCAATTTTTATTTAAGCAACTAAAAATACAAATTATTTTAAAAATTTTATTATTAAATTTTTTTTTAATTTTTGTGATTAAAAATGAAAATAAAAATTATTTTTAAATTTTTATAATAAAAATTTAATATTAAAGTAATTTTTCTATTTTTACTATACAAATTGAAAATAAAAGTTATTTTTCAATTTTTATTTAATAAATTGTAAATAAAAATAATTTTCCCGTTTTTGTTATTAAAATTGAAAATAAAAGTTATTTTTCAAATTTTATTTTCAAAATTGAATATTTATATCTTTTAAGCCAAAAGGTGTATTTTCAAAAGTGACATGTACATATATACATATAAAGGCACAGCCAAGGAGAATAATGAATAAATGTTATTCATTTATTTAATGTCAACTAAAAGCAGTTGACCAAATAAATTTATAAAAATTCAAATAAGATTAAGTAATACAATACGTTATTTATTAATTTAATTTAAAATTAATTTTAAATTAAACTGAATGAATAAAAAATTAAATATAAAATTATAATTAAAGAAATTCAGTTACTGATAGAGATTGAAGCTCTAAGTATTTTTATAGAAGATTATCAAAGAATTTAATTGGAAATATATTGATCCCAGAAACTAGGGACTCTTCATGAAAAGATTATCGTTTATGGCTGACAATTTTTGAGTTGTTGGAATCTTCTTTTTAGAAAAATATCCAATATCAGTTAGTTACTTTAAATCCTTAAGCTGTCAGATATTCGCAATATCCTAGCTGACGGCAGATCAAACTTGAGATCTGCGACATTCTCTTGGCTGGGTTCAAGTGCATATTAAACAATAATTATTGAATTCTAATGCAAATCGTTGGGCTGACGACAAGTCCTGGCCGTTGGCTCAGGAGTGGGTAAAGTGGTGACTCAAGTGGTTGCTCCGGGGTCTGCACGCAGCTCGTCAAAATGGAAAAGAAAAAAATGAAATTTATAGACACGGCAAAAGTGGCAATGACAATTGGCATGAGCTCAGGGTCCAGTTCGATGCACATGGCGGGGGCATAATCAGTGCCAACGGGCATTAGTGATGGCAGAGGGACGCGGGGGATGAGCGGGTAAGATGTCAACGTTTATTATCCACACACAGACACAGAGAAAGGTTGATTATGCTGCGTACCGTTTTTATGCCTGCAGTGCGACGTGTTGACGTTGCCATCGATGACTTTGATGAGGTTCGGGATCTGGGGTTGTTGCGTATTCTCTCTTTTTTATGCCTCAAGTGGACGCGCTTAAGTGGCTGCTACACTCCGCCTACACCGCACAACCGCCCCCTCCCCCTCACCGAACCACTTCTCTGTGCGTTTTTGTCTTAATTCAATCGATAGTTCACACATGTAATCGCATGATTGGGGGCTTCCTTCCTGCTTTCTTTTCCTTTCATTTCCGCCTGTCTTTCTGTTGTTTGCATGCCACACACGTAGCATTGACAATGTAGAGCAAGTTTAGTCAATTTAGCTACTTTATAGCTAGATTTCGCTATTTTGAAAAAATGTTAATAGCTGGAAATGAAGTTATTTTAAGAAATAATTTGATTTCGTTTGATTATCGATCGATATACATATATTAGATATATATATTAGCATAATTAAGGGAGCTAATATTTGTATGCATTTTGTCGAAAATATTTTCGTTTTTTTTAAATGAGGAAAAAATAAAGCGCATTTTAGGCTAAAATTAATGAGCTCGTATTTGTTTTTACCAGAGATTAAAGCCCTAACCGAAACCGTAACATTTTACCGGTAAAAACCGATTAAAATTTAAAACCGTAACTGCAATCGTAACCGAAAAAAAGGTTTCTTTTTGACTATTTTAAAAATTACAAATAAGAGTTATGGTGTAATTTTTAAATACAATTTTAAAAGAATGTTTTATTTTCAATTTTTGTTATATAAACTTAAAAAACAAATTAGAAATAATTTTCAGAAAAAAAATTTTGAGCTATTTTGATTTTTTCCGACTCATAAGTCTTGTTTGCGATCTTTGATATTTAGTTATTAGTTTTATATTTTATTTTTGATTTTCTTTTTTATTTTTGCCTATTCAATTAATATTATTATATTATTAAAAAAATTCTATTTTTTCAAAACAAATTTTTTTTGTGAGCCGGAACCATTTCAAAAGTGAAACATACAAAAACCGGTTTACCGTTACGAAACTTTTATTCAAAGATTTTGCGTAACCGATAACCGAATACCTAAATGAGAACATAACACTGGCAACACTGTTTAGTACTGTCACAAAGTAGCTCCGCATGTGACGTTTAGGGCATTTTTCTGTTATGTATTTAACTTTAATCTTAAACCGTAAATCGTTTGCCACTTGTCATTTGCCTAGTCATTCTTCGGGTTGCTTCAACTCGCTCGCAGTTCGAGTTCAGGCCAGGCCAGGCTATTCCAGGCACTCATTAGGCTAATGAAGCTACCCATGGCATGTTGTTACAAAGTGGCGCTTGAAAAGCTCATTAGTTCATTAGTTGCCGCCTTGTTCGATTCGAAATAAAAGTTTTGTGCAAAATATGCTCGTAAATCTCATTTTGGCAGCATGAAAAGCAAAAACGGAAAATTTATCGCGCTTAAGGACAAGAGCCAAAAACTTTTCCCATCGCTTATCAATCATTGACGTATGTGATGGGGATATTCTATAGTTTGTGCGATGGGATGGGAGGGATTGGGAGGTGTTCATCGTATGCTTGGAAAAACTTCAATAGCTCAAAAGTTGGCGCGTCCTTGGCGATTTATTACGACGTATAACAGTTGATAAACGATTGTAAAACTTGTATAATGCTTGTAGAACACTTGTTTTAATTATGCTGATTTCTTCAGAGCTTTTTTAAATAAATCACACGTTTTACCAAGTCAAGATTTTTGTGGACTGATTCGCACGTATAACAGATTTATAACTGTTTAACAAGCAAAGATGCAACGAAATCAGTTAGTCGTTATATTTATACATAAGTTAGCTTTAATTGACAGTATTTTGTATAACAGTTTAAATCAAATACACAATCACAAGAGCTAAATACAAAGTGCATAACACACATATAAACTATGTTTAACATTTGTATAACAGTTGTAATCTAAACTTTAAATCGCAAATAACAGACAGAACACATGATAATCCCGTCACTCCCATAACGCCCATCAAGTATCTCCGACTGGAATCTCGCGCGAGTCATAGAACCATTCAAAATAAACCCACTTATGCCCATTTTGCTCATGCCCATGTCCGACACGCTTTCTATTCTCTTGCAGAGGGTACTTTTATTATGTCACAAAATGTGTAACGCATTTGGGGAGTTGCTGAAGAGCTTACTAAGTATATAGGTACTTTCCTGAATAGGACGTTAGTCAATATAGTCATATCTATCTGATATTCTCAGATTTAAAAAAATTTTAGTTAAAGGTCTATTATTTTTTGTAGTCAAAAACAATCGGTTCAATATTAGGCTTCACTATGAAATCTTTATTATACAGTTTCCCAATCAATTAAGTGTTCATATATTTGGTTATATCTTAAGCATTTGGAGCAAATGTTTGAAAAAATCGTACTAATATATCACATAACTCTTATAGAAGGATTCGGTCGAAAATTAGCATTTAGTCTTAAAAAACGTTGTTGTTTTTTTTTTAAATACGTACATTGATCAAATACACAACCTGTGACTTTCTTATTGCTATTTCTATACACTCCGTCAATTATTTTATAGAATCTTTGAATACATATTTATATCATATGGCTTTCAAAGGGTTTTAAATGAAAATCTTCTACATTCCATAAGATAGTTTAGCCCAACCAAATAAATAACTTTTATTACTTTTAAAAAAATCTATATGGCCATGCAAGTGTATCAGATATTCGACGTGCCGATAATAACATTTTTTCTTTTTCTACATTTTTTTTTTGTATCTTTGCGCCCCCAATTCAGTGTGCCATTGTCTTGCATTTTTATTGATGGGTCGCTGTGCTGTTTTTTACGACTTCTCCCCCGGACTCAACTGGACTGGACACAACTGAAGTTTGTAGAAGTATGCCGTGTAAGGCTAACACATCCTTTGGCCAGTGCAGTGTCGTTTCTTGAGGCGATTCTCGTACATATCCGCATCCGTTTGCCATGTATCTTTATCGCTTTATACCGCTTCCGTGCTTTCGTTCCCTCAATCGAACGGACAGACTAAAGGGAAGAGTGCTCGCATAATTTCCGTAATGACCAATGATATAAATGGAACTCATTTGCCAGTCCCCTTGGCTCGGACAATACTCGGACAATACTCGGACAATATTGATGCGCTGCCGTAAATCGAGCAAGTCTTCGACATCGACTCCTTTTAACGTTTGTAATAATAAATTAAATCACATTTCGGCTTTTCTCTCTACTATTATTTTTTTTTGTAGTCTACTTTTTGGGGTCGTCTACGGTTCATTGACTGTGCGCATGAGGATTGCTTTAAGCACTACCTCCAGCTCCCTTTAACTCCTCCCCACTGCGCTTGCAAATTGCATGAATTTGATTTTGGCCCTAAAAAGGTTTCGCGCTCTGTTGTGGCTCACTTGAAGAACTACTTTTGGGTCAACCTTCTGCAGAAGGTTGTGCAGTACCTCGGTACCCAAACCCAAACTCGAACTCGAGCTTGAGCTCGAATCCAACAACCAGGTAGTTGCAGGTGCATCCACATTATTGTTGCTTTTCAGCTTTACAATTCTTCATATTTATATTTATGTTATATAGAGATTCTTTTTTTTAAATTTTTTTTTTTTTTTTGGTTTCCGCTTTCTGTCGATTCGACAATTTTGTGTCGCTGTTTTTTTGGGTCTTATATAAAATCCCAACCAAAAAACAACAGCACAAAAAGTAGATGAGTAATGAGCACACTTATATACAAGTCATAAATATATAAGTGCAACTAGTTAGGTGACAGTTTTACATTGCAATATTCCTAGAAAATACAAAAGGAATGTGTTTGAAAATAACTAAAAGATTAACGAAAATTTTCGTACGAAAAGATTGATAAGAAACATTCCTAAACTTCAATAAGAAATATGATAATAAATACAATCTCCATGACACTTCTACAACATCTAAGATTACTTGCTTTCCTCGAAAGAATTTGATAAGAGATATTTGTCTTTGAAAAATAAATGAAAACAGCTGGTTCTAGTTAATGCAGAGATAAAAAAAAATGGTTTTTCTTTATTAAAGTAAGTTAAAGGATTGTATTTTGTGTTAAGCACTTAGTTTATACAAGTGTTCCATAACTCAGTTCTACTTTTAAATATTAAGTTATCCGAAAGAACTTAATTTTAAAGCAATGTTTATTATATTAGCAAACTTACATTTGAAGTCTTTAAGCTGTTAGATTTTTCTGCTGTTCTTCCAGCTGTAATTTATTTATTATTGATATGAATCATTCAAGTTTTGGACATGATAAGAATAAGTCTGTAATAAATTTATTTTGAATGGCTTTCATGCTACGGGTTTTCACAAGCCGATCGATTGTCACCATGAAAATGTATCACAGCGTGGGAACATAAACAATAGTATCATCTTCTTCTATAAACTATTTAAATTCAACTGAACCCTGGACATTGGAAATGTATATAAACAACAAGAGTTATAGAATGAGATACGTAACAAGCAAATCTCCGGGTTTGCATCTGGGCAGACGACTGTCTCGAGGCGTTTTGTGAGCGACCTGTTGATTTGTGCTGATTAGAAGAAAGACGCGATGCGCTGCGATTGCAAAAACGAGTGGAGAAAAAGGTGCGCAAAGGGGGAAGTGGGACAGCAATAGCCCGTTTTGAAGTGCTCGTGTCAGCATTCTGGGGTCGTCTGTGTCGGTCAATGAACTACGAGCGGAAAACAAAATAAAAAAAAAAAACAAAAAAATACTGATTGCGATTGCAATTTAGCACTCAAGTTGGGTTTACGTTTTGGATGATTTTCAACTATGAGCACTACGGGGAAATGCACGCGCCGCGGTGACGACGAATTGTGCACTTAATGAGGTTACAATTAAATGCACGCTTTTTACGTTTATTTATTGAAATTCTCCTTTTTTTTTTAGGTAGTTTCAAAAATGTTTATAATAAATGGCATTTAAATTTCGACAGCATAATGTTATCAGACCGCACCAACAGCAGTAAAAAAAATTTGCGCAAATTGTTTTAACGCTGAATTTGCAATAATCCAAAAGGTAGGCAGAAAAAAAATAATAAGTTGAAGAAGAAAATAAAACTAAATGAATGAATGACTATAATATGACTGTTACTGTGGGGATTAATTGAAAGTGGTATAAGGGCTAAGAAAAATGAAAAGTCATAGATAGATTATTATCAGAAAGTATTAAATAAAATATGTGCAATTAGCTTAAATTATTTAAGTCGATGTATGAAGAAATCTGTCATACATAAATTATTGTCAGAAACTTTTAAATAAAATACATAAAATTAACTTAAATATGACCTATAGAACGCATATTTAATACGAAAATTCTTAGTTTGGAGAAAAAAATAAAGTTTAAAACCTTTCGTTTAAAAATCCGGAATGAAAAAAAAATGTATTTCTTATATTTCTAATTTCAAACATAAAATCTTTAAGATTAATATTTTCAAGTTTTTTAGAATTTTCCTATAATGTTTCTTCTACTGTGCAAATTTAAGCCTTCTAGCTCTTACCGTTTGACACCTTTAACTTTCAATGTAAATTGCATTGTGTACACTAACAGTATATACCCTTTGTCTGATATTAAAAGCGGATATCGAAAATCGATTGCAGAGATCAGCATTAAGTGGTAACGTCTTTTCCGTCGCTTAATTTATTTATTGTGCTCGCACAAATGCAATTTGATGATTTAATTTAATATTGAATTACATGGTAAATGCCTTGCTTGCACCTCCTTCCCCTTGCTCCCCTTGGCCAGGCCATGATGTCCAATTATACAATCATCAACAATTCAATCTGCCTGTTTATCGAATTGGTGTGGCAACTGTACCTGCCATAGTGTGTGCATGTGTGTGTGTGTGTGTGTGTAGCACAGGGACTCTTAATTTATGCCTGGCAAATATTTAGCATACAAACACACAACTTTTCCGAGCTTATTAATTAAGAGCATACATACTCATACCTGTCTCTCTCTCTCTGCATCTCTCTCTCTCTCTCTCTCCCTCTCTCTCTCTCTCTCTCTCTCTCTCTCTCTCTCTCTCTGTCAGTATCTCTATCTCTCGTTATGAATCCTTCTTTGTTCTGCCTGACCAAAAATCGAGAAATCATAAAAGCGTAAAATCGAAATGCCGCCATTTCGTGGTGGCTGTTGCCAAACTTTCAGACTTCCTGTCTGCCTCTGTGGCAAACCCGAGAATCGTTTGTCTCTCTGTTATGCACCATACACTTGCCTTCTTGCCCTCCGCCTCCTCTCTTCCACCACTTACCCCACATCCGTCTGTCGGCTTTATTAACACGCATATCAATTCATTTTGATTGTAATTTATGCCGTAACCAATGGCTGCATATCGCTCACATCACCCCATCCTCGTGGCAATAAAATTATTGTTTATAGATATGTTGCGGCTGCAGTTAAAAGATACAGATACAAATGCAGATACACGGAGTAACCGGAATGAAGGATACGCTGGATACATGTCATATGTGTGCCTGGATAATTGCTCTGCTTTTGTTTAGTGAAGCATGATGTTCAAATGGAAATGGAAATGATGCAGGAAAACTCTAAGTAAAAGCTCTTACTTTAATGCCAATTGGATGTTAATAAGATTCTATAAATATTAATGTAATTATATGTATAATGTGCAATGTGCATTCTTTACGCACAAATAATGTGATACACAATTTTATACATTTAAAGATTAAGGGTCGTTTTTTCAATGTACATATAAACTGTATCTAAGATATAATTTAAAAGTTGACAGTAATTTCTTTATTACGTCATATTACGTCAAAATATATTTTCAATAGTTATCAAACACCTTATTTAGACATTGAAAAAACGGGCCTTAGTGTACAGAGTTACATATTAAGAAAATGAGATTATATTTCGCACGCCGAAAATTTCATTTGATTTGATGATATGCAGAAAACTGTTTTAGAATATCTGAAAAAATTTCACAAAAGTTTTCATACAAAAGTTTAACTTTTGACCTATCTTTCATAAAACAACAATATAATATAATTTAATTTAATTTAATTTATTTATTTTGAATCCCAGTGCTACAAGCAAAAGCTTATTATTTAAGGCACTAGTCACTATTAATAACATTAAACAATTCACAATTATGTAGTTAAGTATTAAGATTATTTTAAATTCTAGTTTACAATTTTCATTATTTTGATGATTTAATGTGGTAATTTTAAGATAATTTTATTTTATTTATGTGTGTCACAGACCATTCACAATTATGAAGCTAATTACTAAGATTAATTTAAATTCTAGTTTACAATTTTCATTATTTTGATGATCTAATGTTTTAATTTTTAAAAATATTTATATTTTATGTGTCTCTCAAAAAAAGTTTCAACTTGTCTCTAAAAGTTGCTGCGCTACCTATTGTTTTTAATTGAAAAGGCAAACGGTTCCACATGCGAATAGTATGTACAAAGAAATGTCTTTCTGAGCTCGCTAATTTGTGTCGAATATTGTTTATATTATTTGTTCTTGCAGACGTGCTAAAATGCAAGTAGTTATATAAATAGCGTGGTTCCTTTGTATGTGCAATTTTATGTAACAAAATAAGATTTCTGTAGTCAGTCCAAGTCTTAAAGCTCATGTCATTTAACTGTCGGGCAAAATTTGAAATGTGGTCTCTTCTACAAACATTAAAAACGTATCTTGCAATGCTATTATGCGTTACATTTAGCTTTTGCTGCAAAGCAACATCGCAGTTTCCGAAAATTTCGATTCCATAGCAAAGCACAGGCGTTAGAAAAGTTTTTGCAATTAATATTCGAATGCTAGTGGGTAAAAATTTCTGTGTCATATAAAGTTTTCTAAGTAAGCCATAGGTTTTCCCACTAGCCTTTGCAATATGATCACTCCACGTTAGGGTTTTATTAAAAGTTATGCCAAGATTTTCGGCTTTATCCACATAATCTATGGGAGTGTCTTCTATTCTTAGATTTGGCAGATGTTCAGTACAAAGAGATCTTTTATAAATAACAATACATTTACATTTAGACGAATTAAGCGCAAGCCCATTGGAGCGAGCCCATTTACTAACATTTGACAATTCACTGTTACATATATCAACACACTCTAGCACTTTGTCACGATGACAGCTAACATATAATTGGACATCATCAGCATACAAATGAACATTGGAATACGACAACACAGCAGTAAGATCATTAACATATAGTGAAAACAGAAGCGGCCCAAGTACTGACCCTTGCGGTACTCCACGGCTTAAAGGCAAGAAAGAAGAAGTCCCATTTAAAAAAAAAATTTCAGGTTGTACAATATAAGACAACAAGAAATCTACACAAAGGCAAATGTACAATTTATACGTTTAAGTTTAGTTTTTCTTAAGAAACAACAAATTTTTGTATAATAAAGTTGATTTTTAATTTTTCGTTCCTATGACAGCTATATAATATTGTAGTCCGATACGACAGGTTTCGATGTATATGTACGTATATTATTTGCAGCACAAACACGGACCAGCATCAAGTTTCATCAACAAAGCTTAAAAGCTGTGAAACTAATTTGCATAGAAACTTCTTATGCAGATGAATGCATTTTTAAATGCGCTACATATATTGTGACAAAATTAAAATAATCCACTACAATAAGTATGCACTAACCGAGCCAATATTACTGTTATAAAGCGATGAATTCAAAACTTAAACCAATAAAATACAGTTTTCGCAAGAAGAATTCTAAAAATTATAAACATTTTGCTTATGTTGGTCTTCTCATGCATTAAGAAAAGTATAGAACTAACTGTTATACAACTAATATACAACATAAACAACGCTAGTGACACTGACCATGCCCCAATCAGTCTAATTGGGCTGACCGTTGGCCCTTTTTTGAAATCAGGCTAGAACTTTTAGCCTTTAGTCGCCCTCCAGAGGGCAAGTCAAAAGACAAACGTCGACAAATGACCCAGCAATGAGCTGGGTAAATGAATCAATGAATGTGAATGCGAATGTGAATACGGGAACAAGAATGGAAATGAATGTGTTCGGTAACAATTCATTAAGCAAATAGAAATGTGCGCTAAACGCATTAAGAGATTAGCACACATAACAAGACCGACAACAGGGAGAAAGATACAGAAAGAGAGAGAGAGAGAGTGGGAGGAACAAATTCTCATCGATAAATTCGACAGAATTGTCGACAACTGGGCAACTTAATGACCCTCATTTGATGTAAACACAACCATACACTGTTGACTGGTTTACTATCTCAGGGGGTTGAGAGTTGGCCAACATTTAATTGCGAGCCAGAAACCGAAGAGTCTTTCATGTGTGGTTAGGTTAACTTGACTTGAATGCCATTCGAATGCCATGTGTGCGAATAGGTGAATTCATTTGCATTGCTTTATTTAGTGCTCATTGTTTCATCAACAATGTGTCCAGATTCACGCACAATCTACAACCGGAAATTGCCAGTTGAAAGGCACTTAAGTGCAATTTACAGATCAGGTTGTAGAATAGTCCTAACGAAAGGGGTTAACAGTTTCCTAATGGCTTTTGAGGGATATCTCACTTCTTATTTTACAGCTCTTTTAATCAGGGATTGCAAATAATGATTTGTTTGTTTTTTTTTAAATCAAAAAATCACTCACTTATAATAACTTTGAGACTGCGAGAAATATATCAATATTCATCTTTATGGCTCAATTATGCATTTTCAATATGATAAAAAAAATTTCAAATTTTATTGAATTGCTCTTAAAATTCTGATTAAATTTGAGTTATACTTTACTACTCAACCAATAATTATTTTTAAGCAAAAAAATAAAACTTAAGAAATAATCATTATTTCATGAGCTTTATTTTTTGCTCAAAGTAAAACTCTTAGAGAATAAAGGCAAAAATTATACATATTCCTAGTCTATTAGCCCAGACAAACCATAATAGTAATCCATTTAAAACAATTTCTTGTGGAGAGCATCAAATTTAGTTTTGTCGAAATTACAACTTGATTTTTATTTTGAGCAAAAAAAAAAACTAATGATATAAAGATTATATCTTAAGATTATTTATTTGCGCAAAAATAATGATTATTGGGTGAGTATTAAAGTATAACTCAAATTCAATTATTATTTTGTGAGCAAATCAATAAAAATTCAAATTAATCATTATTTCATAATTTTTTTTATACAACTTATAATGATTACAGTCCCAGCTTTTAATTATACAAATTAGAATAATATAAATTAATACAAATTAATAGTTTAAACAGATTGTCAATCAATTATCTCATCTTTTTAGGCAACTTTATTATTAGTTTTTCAAAAACAGTTCTCTTAATCTTTAAATTAACTTTACTGCTACAGTTTTATAAATTACTTTTATCTTATGACTTCGTTTTCTGGAATTTCAGAGCACTCTGTAAATAAAACAGGACAGTTAAGATACTTTTTAAAATAGGTTGCTCTAGAATGTTTATTTATTATATTTTTCATCTATCTTTGATAGATTTGATATCCATAAATTCCCTTACTTCTTATTTTGATTCTTTATGATATAAGAACATGATTTTTGAATATATACCTTTTCCAGAGATATTTCTATTTAATTAGGTTTGGACTTAACTTTTCTTTTTACCCTCTCGAACAGTCTACATATCCATATCCTTGCTTATAATAAATAAAGTCTTGCAGTCAATGTCTGTACTTCATTTCTTTCCAACATGTTTATATCTTTTTTTTTTTGTGCTGTTTTCGCTTTTCATCAGCCAGGATCTATGCTGACCCACAAAGGAAACATTCGCCATATGATTGTCACGTTCGGATGGAAAACTCACGTTATCCTTTTCATCGAATTCTGTTCTCTGGCCTGCTCTTCACGTCTCTCAACATCTGTATTGTGTCTCTTTCTTTTGTTGTCCTCCTTTCCATGTGATAAACGTTTATGATTATTTTTATGTACGTCCGTTGAAGTTTCGACTTGTCTGCCAATTTGACGCTGATAACTCGGGACTTGATTTACTTTAAATAGCACAAAGCGAAAGAAATGCCTGGGGATTCCACCCTGTCTTCCCGTCTCCCTGCCACTCTGTTCTCCACAACAAATGCAATTTATGTGTGGCAAGTGGCAGAAACCAAAAAAAAAAAAATAAAATAAAACTGAAAAAAGAAAACTTTACACGTGACTGCAGTCGACCATCGTCCGTTGGTCAGAAAGACAGGGCCCATGGTCCATGTTCCTACTCCATTCCTCATCCATCTATTCTGCCCACATGTGTGAACAAATATTTTTTAGATGGTGTCGCCCACTTTATGCGGGTAAAGGTCCAAGGACCGGCTACGTGTCATTTGGTCTATCTGGCTGTACAAATCTTTGGGGCACCCCCCCATCCGCCTGGACACACGTCTCCCCGGCTGCCGTATAACAATTTCCATAATCGCTGGTTAAACAAGGCCGCACACACACTTGGTCAAACTGACCACGGGATTTGGTCAGAGTACAGCGGACTGGGGACAACCCGTTTATGATGCGCACACATTCCATTTTATGGGTTTGTTCATATAATCCTTTTTTGGGGTGGAGGCAGGATGTATCATCCATTGTGGTCCTTGTTTGAATTATGCTTTACATATTTTTATTCACTTAACACATTCCCAGTTCCTGCTAGATGATGTGGTGACGGTTGTAGGCTGAGGGGGAATATGGGGCTTAATCAAATTATGGCTTATCTTGACTTAGCGGAGGTCAAAACGCAAATAGCCATAAACATGTAGATTATACACGACTCCAGCAGCTCAACCGGTCAAGCAAATTGCCTAGGTTGTGGTTAGTCTTTTGTGTATCGTGCATCCTTTTGACTTTGTTTTTTTTCTTTGTCTTTTTTGGGGGTTATTTTATTATCAAATCTTTAATGGTCGTTTTCCACTGCATTGCAAAATGTAATTAATGCAACAATTTTATGAGTTTACTCTGCGAAAGTCAAGCAAACTAAGGAAATTGAAATTCAAGATACTAAATCGAATATGTAAAAGTTATAAATTTTGTGTCTTAGAATAATCTGTTTACTTAAGATTCATCTTACGTTTATAGATTAAAATGTGTAGAAATATTTATTTACCTAATCTTTTTGGCTATAAATAAATAAATGAATCCCTATACTCTTTGCAATTCAATAAAAGTGAGAGTTGACTAAAAGTCAACAAATGAAAATTCAAGGTAATAAATCGATTATGTAAAAGTTTCATATTTTGTGAGTTCGAATAATCTGATAAAAAGTTATAAATTTTGAGCTGAGCTGAGCAGGGTATCAAACCGAAATCGGTTGTCGGTTAAGTAACGGTTAAAGGTTTTTTAATTTTTTAGGTTAAAAAAACAAATATAAAAAAATTGTAAAGATATGTAAATTTTATGACAAATAATTTATAGTTTCAAAAATCAATATCTTTTAACAATAAAACGATGATTACACTTTAACAGAATAATTAAATCTAACGGTTAAGTAACGGTTAAAGGGTTTTTAATTGTTTAGGTTCACAAAAGAAAAATATAAACAAATGTTAAAGACATGTAAGTTTTGAGACAAATGATTAAAAGTTTCAAAAATCATCTTTTAACTGGGTTCAATGTATAAAATAGGAATAAGAATCAAATATAAGTATTTAAAAAAACGATGATTACACTTTAACAGCATAATTAAATGTTTTGCTTGACCGAATCGAAATATGCATGAATCGGTTTCTTTACGGTTATTTCAGTTTGAATAATTTCAGTTAAAAGGTTTCGGTATAATAAAAAAGTTTTGTTTCTGTTACTTTTTCTGTTACGGTTATCAACTTTAACCGGTCATGGTTACGGCTTTAGTCCCTCGAGCTGAGACATTATCATTTCGCAAATCGTTTTTAAAATAAAAATATTTTTTTTTTTAATTTTCATTATAACCAAAAACATTATCGTAAGAAATAGAGAAACAGTAGAATACAAAAAGAGCTCTTACTACCAATTGATCTTTTAAATTTAGTTAAACTTCTTTCAAGTTAAGCAATTTAATCAACTTCAAGCCATTTTGGTACCAAAACAACCACAAAAATACCAAAAATGCTGGTCTTTAACTAACCAGCTACTTGTCCATGCTACAAAAATCTATAAATATCGACAATAACAACAACAAGAACGTCGGAAAATTGTTAAGGAATCCATGAAGGAAACCATGTCACAACCGGCATCATTTCATGCTCAATTCAAATGTTGTTCAATCTCATTCAAACAATTTGTATTGTAGTTTTATTACCACAATAAAACGGATTAAGCAGTTCGGCTACAAAAGGGATACAATGAACCCTGCTAGCAAAGTGGGCGTGCCGAAGGCGTCGCCCTCATTCTCGTCCTTGTGTCGTGTATCAAATGTAAGAATGTGTGTGTCTGTGTGTGCTCGAAGTCTTTTAAATTGACTGAATTTCCGCACGAATTAAATTTTCCTCGGTAGCAAAGAAAAAAAAGAAAATATTTCATGCATCAACTGGCAGACGCTGGGCGATGGGCGTGTTGGCCATATTATAGAGTCCTTGAGCCCATTGCCGGCATTTTTCACACTTTTCTGTTGTTGTACAATCAACGACACGTGGCAAGTGCCATATAATTTATATCAAGCAACTGAGCAGTAAAAAATCAACGTCTTTTCTCTATATTTTTTTTTATATTTCTCATTTTTTATACCCTGTAAGATGAATCTCAAGCCGGGTACTATAGCTGAGTGCATTGTTGTACAATAGTCAAAAGGAACAAAATTTTAACTCATCAAAATCAGCAGTGATTCACTTACATATAATTATAATATAAATTGTTAAATACGTATTTTTAGGTGAACTTGATTAATAAATTATATATTATATATTTATGTTATTAACTAACTTTTGCTGTCATTGCATAAAATATTAATTTAAATTTAAAATTCAAACTATTTTATCCCTTTAAAAAAAAAAATTTAGTTTAATAATCATTTCATAACTTTTTTTTTTAGAACAGAAATTAATTTTTATGATTACAACTTTAAAAAATATTGTCCCATTTATCCAAATAATTTTTGTTGTCCCAGTTTTTATTAAACATATAACTCCCTGTTTATAACCCTTACCTAATATTTACGTTCTTCATCAGCAATCAAAGTCAAATTTTAATCATTAAGTAGTTCACAAATAATTTTAGCTCATTTTGCAGTTTAAAGATAAAGAAAGTTACAAATGTATAAATTAATTTAAGGTAACCTATTTCTTAAAAAATTACTACATTCTATCCTGTTGAATTTTATACAATTTAATAAATTGCTATATAATCACTATTTATACAATTTTATAAATTGCCAGTAAAAATTAATAAAGTGTATCTCCGAGTCGAGAAGTTTTGTCCTTTCTTGTTGTCTTGGTGAGTGTCAAATTAGATACGCTCAATCTGCCCTAAGACATTTTTTTTGTATTTTTAAAGCCCGAAGGCATTGAAATCACATTTTGTTAGCTTGAAATTGAATCAAATTTGTTGACCAACAGAAAAGTTTTCGTTTCAGTGGCGAAATTCATTTGGCTTAAGTTATTTTCCTCATTATGAAAAGAAATTCATATCGTTCACAAAGATAATAATTCTTTTCAACATTTTACAATATTTTCTTTGAATTTTCCTTAAGCAGCTTTGCCAAACATTTACAAAGTTATCTTTTAAAATCAATTTTTGTAGATTTTACGGTGCGACTGTTCCTTTCACTGTCAAAGTTGCCCTTTTGCTTGTGATCCCTATCGAAATCTATTACAATTCATATTCATATGCCGCACACATACATACATACGAGTAGACACACTCCCATTTCCCCTTTTGCAAGCGCCAACCCAAAATGACATAGTCAAAAAAAAAAGTGAAATCAAGTGTTAAAGAGTTTTGAAGTCGGAAAGTTGGAAAATTCTTCGTTGTTGTTGTATCCCTCCTAACAATGTCGCATTTCTTTTTGTAGCCCTTTTTTATGAGTATTTCCTTTTGCTGCTTAGCCTAATATCGAAATAAACATACTTTATCCGTTATTGCCGTCAAATTTATGGTTTCTTAAATGCTGCCCCTGCCTCTTGACGAAATATGAGACGCACATGCTACGCATTATGCAAGGCAAATTGGATGTGGATTTTGAAAAGGGTCGTTCCTTAGATGTGGCCAAAAATTCTATCGACAGCTGGTCAAGTTGGACTGATAAGAAAGTTTGTAACTGAGATAAATTAAGGCATATGCTGTTGTAATAGTTTATTTTCGCTTTTTTGTTTTCAATCGCTATTGAAAATATAACAAAATGCATGTACAATCGCAATTAAAACCAAGTTACAAGGTCACCATTTTTGCACAGACAAGGGAAAATGATAAAAGTGACGACGACGACGCCGCCGCTAACAAAATTGCAATTTTGCACATGAGAAACAAATGTACAAGGCATGTACATATGTATGTGTGTGTGCTTGTGTGTTTCGCCTTTCCAGAGAATGCAATTGAAATCCGTGACAACATAATGCCAAAGTCAACGGCTGCAGCGGGAGGAAAAGGAGACGAGGAGACCAGGAGACACCACCTACCCCAATGTAGCCAACATTATAAAATATTTCCCAGCATTGCTTTTGCGCAGGTCCGAGACTGGAAAATGAATAACAAGTGCTACTGCAAGAAGTAGGGGCTGACGGTGGAAAGGGCAAATGGCAGCAGACGAATCCCAACACCAACAACACCACAATCACCAACAACAACAGCAACAACAAGGTAAATGGTAATGGCGGACACGGCTGCTGCTGCTCATGTTTAGAGGTGAAAATATTAAAGAGGCGAGTGATAGAAGTTTACACAAAGCAGCAAGAGGAGCAAAATAACAAAGCAACAACAACAAATATATTGGAGCAAGCGCATAATTCATATTTTACAAAAACAGTAACGCCCTCAGTGCGTTTGTGTGCGTGCAAAACTCTCGCTCTCTCTCTCCATCTTACTCTCTCCGCATCTGTGTGGACGTTTGAGAGCTTTCATTCAATTATGCTTTATGGAAAGCAGAAATACATACATATGTAAATATGTATATACATATTTGTATGTGTAAATGCAATGACAAATTCCAGACCATATATTTACATACATACACTTGTATATGTAGGTATGCAGAGTTGCAGCTACGAATGCCAACATACATACATAAATATGTGCGTTTGCTTAGGATTTTCATTACATTTTGTATGCATGATCTCACAACACCTGCAAATTGTTTACACCTTTGCTTTGCACAGTTTCTTCTCACATCTGATGTTGTTTTTATATTCTGAGTATAAAGTTTAGTAAAATGTACATATGGGCATTTCCATACTCGCGCACGGGACATTCGTACACATTCAAAGTAAAAAAAACGGTAAAAAGGAAACGGTTTTTTTTTCTGATGAAGGGCTTAACATATAGCATTTGATTAGCTCTTTCATTGGTGCAAAGATTGATTTTGGGTAATTTTTCATATTAAAAATAATAGAAAAATTCAAGTGATTCGCACGGGACACAAAACGGAAGTGACTTGTGAGGTCAACCAATTCAAACGCCAATTTCAGCGAATCCAGAGGCAATATTTTAATGCAACTTATTTTTAACTCTTGTGCATTGATGCCTCTTAAAAATGGTTATGATTTTTTTCAAAGATGACTTGCACTTTTTTTTAAATTCAATTTGACGTAAATTCGCACGGGACATCGCGCACGGGACATTTTTTACCATCACTTTTTAATGTTCTTTCTGTCTCTCTATTCAAAAATTATATGTCCAAAACAGCCCGAAAAACTTATTTAAATTAAATTTTCAATATATTTCTTTGAATTAAAATGGTTTATGTTAAAATTTTACTGTCCTACTTAGTGTAATCGTTAAAATACAAACGGTCCATATTGGAGGTCCATTTTTAAGAAAATTTACATAAATATGGAAAAGTGAATTTATTCCAATATAGAATCTATATGTTCATCCTATTGAATTTCTTCTAGCGTATATTGCTTAAATAAATAACTTAAATACATTTCTGGAAAAAAATTTCAAAAGATGTGAATTTTTGATCAATTTTACGTTTTTGTCCGCGGTGGACCTTTCTGTGGAAATGCCCATATGTAACAGGCAGAAGGAGGCGTGGCAGATCCCATTTGGTATACAAATGGTTCACTAGTTTACTCAGAAAAATATGCCATTCTAAAATTAAGTACATACAGTCGTTGGATAAAGTATTTTGACAAAATTAAAGTTAAATCTTCGCGTAATTTGAACTTACTTTATGTTAAGTTTTGCATCAATGGAAAGGTCATTAAAATTCCGTTTCAATGATACTAAACTTTTCTAAACCCATTAAGAACCCATTGAAAATTTTGAATTTTTGTAAAAGTCTACTGTTTTGACTATTTTCCTCGATTTTTTACAAAAAATATTTTTATGCTAAAAAATTCTTTAAACAATTCTAAGAGTGACTGAAAATTTTCTCTTTGCTAGTATTTTTTATAATTTTTTGAAAATTGCTAATAAGCCACTTTTTGTATGAAAAGTTGGGAAAATGGGTAAAAAGAGTAATTTTTAGCAATTTTCAAAAAATTATTAAAATATTACTTAATTGAACAAAAGATTAATTTAAGATACCCGCATAAAAACATCTTTATAATACGCAAATTTGACAAATTTATGCTGTACAAAGACAGTAGTGGCTCACTGCATGTACATAAGTATGTCCATTAGGGCTGGTCAATTTTTTTCACAAAAATCGTCTACTAGAATCGGAGTCTACGATAAATTCTAAGAAAATTTTACCAAGAAACTTTGTGTCTAAAATGAACTCGTAGCCTCCGCTGAGATACATATTTAAGATATTTTAACAAATTTTGTAATAAAAAAATAATAATAAAAATAACAAAAATAAAAAAAATTTTAAATTTTTTTTTAATTTTTTAATGTTTAAAAACAGAATTTTAGCGTTTGACCGTAAATTCGCGCCCATTCGGATGCCACGCCTACTTTTATTTTATTGTCTAAATTTTATTCAAATGCCAAGAATACATATTTTTTATTTCAGACCGATATCTTCCTTCGGTAAAGAGTTAGACTTTTGGTTCTAATTTTCTTAAAAAGTCATAGCTTGCTCGGCTCATTTCACCGAATTAAAAAAAAATTGTTTGATTAATTTAAAAAAAAAATAATTTCTAAAATTTGTTGTAAAAAGATGAATCAGAATAAGGCCCAACATTATTGGAAAATGTGTTATTTTTTTTTTAAATACCTCAAAATACCTTAAAATACTTTAACCTGAAATCTTCATGCTTCTCAGCGAAGGCTAGGAATTGATTTTAGACACATAGTTTCTAGATTTTGGTGTAATACAACTTGTATATTTGAAGATTGAAACGAACTTAAATATTAAAATGTTGTTAACTAGAAACAAGTACATTTTAAAATAAGTTCAAGATTATTGTGTACTTAAACTAGGATGATTCGATCTTTTACGAACTTAAACTAATCCCAAAACGTACTTAAAGTATCCCACAAAAATCTATGTTAAGATATTCGAGATTACGCAATACAAACATAAAATAAGATTTATGTTCTCAATTTGGAAAATTCCCCTGTTTTAATACGGAAATCTTGAATTTTTTTTTGAGCGAACATTATTTTAAGTCAACTGTAGTTTTAAAACTATCTGAACAAAATTTGAAAAATACAGCTGTGAGGTATGGCAAGTAGTGATTTAGCTGCCTTATAAAAATTGGAAAATGAAACTTGAAATAATGAACACCAGCCCGCCGCTATGAAGTACATAAATAAAAGCGACAAAATAAAGAAATCATTAGAAAATCGTGTAGCACATTAGTCCAACTGTCGACAGCACCACCCACAATTTGCCATTATGTTGAACACGCAAGTCAATTGATGCAATTTGTTCGACAGCACAAGTACAAGCTGCCGGCAATTGGGTCGCTAGCTGGTTCTTAGTCCTTAGTTCCTTGGTCCCCAGTGGCAATTTGACATGAGAGCTGAAAATGCCGTAACAGGTTCACGGTCTGTCAAATGGAGGGAGGTGTGGAGGGTGTGGAGCACAGCGTGTGAGTGTGTGTGTGCTTGTGGGTTCGGGCTCATCAACAGTTTGCAGCTGCTTTGGTGCTGATTTAAGGGTTGCCCCGTAAATGAATTGCGGCGATTTATTGCGGTAATACTCATTTAGTCACCCGAAAACAGTGGGAGCTGTTCCCAATGCTCAAGTCGAGTGCAAACAATGCACACAATAAAAATAAATCTCCAACTGGGCAAGGAGGAGAAATTCGAAGTGTTTCTTTCTTGTACAAGTTACAAGTGTGTTTAGTTATACCCGTGGGAAGTCGTCTGTGGCGACGTTTTTAATGGTGTTGTCACTGACCGCCGTGTTGCCAATTACTTCGAACTTGATGTCCTATTGATTATTATGAACCTGAACGAACAGTTTTAGTATTCATGTCACTTGCAGCTGTGGCAACTCTAGTCTGTCTGTCTATTTACAATAATCACTATAATTGGGCTTTGGTTTGACAAAAGCAAAAATACGTGATGTGCATTACAGTTTAGCCCGTGCTGGCAGGCAATTAATAAGCCAATTCCTTAACTTCTTCACATTTATCAGTGGACCACGTAAATCAGCATTATGTTGAAAACGGAAATGAAAATGAGCTTAAAATTCAATTACAACGCAGGGTTGGGTGGGTGTCAAGTTACCTTGTCTTTCAAGGTGCCTGCGATTGCTGCATACATACCTATACATCAGAGAACTGCAATGGGTAGATTCGAGTTGAATTGGTCGCCGTTGCCAAAAATCAAATCAAATCGAGTCACTAGGTGCCGTTTTAAAAATCGAGTAGGCTGTATGACTTGATACTCGCTCATACTCGTTGAGTCAAACTGATCGAAAAACGAGTATAGGAACGAGTATAGATGCGAATCATGATGCGAGTAACTCGTTTTAAATGTGCCAGAGCGGCAGAACGTTGTAGAGAGACAGAGCGCACACACGCAACATCGAAAAATGTTCAGTCTTTCTCGCTCATTATCGTTTCTGTGTGTCAGCATGCGCACGCTTCTTAGTGTGCGTAAAATGTAAGCATGCGGGCTCGATCACCCGTTGCAACATACCCTGTTTTAAATACAAACACTTTATCTCCTTTTATTTTTTTTTTATTATTCAATAATTTGGTTGTTAATTAATAAATACGCTGAAAAATTAAAAAATGATTGTTAAATAATAAAAAAGGCAAAGATAATGAGAAAAAATTTGTATTTAAAACAGGGTATGTTGCAACGGGTGATCGAGCCCGCCGTTGCTTGTGTGCGCTCTGTCTCTCTACAACGTTCTGCCGCTCTGGCACATTTAAAACGAGTTACTCGCATCATGATTCGCATCTATACTCGTTCCTATACTCGTTTTTCGATCAGTTTGACTCAACGAGTATGAGCGAGTGTTTCTATCCAAACAGATCACAAGCAAAGACGAACAAATCACAACGGGTTCACATCAATATTCGAGTATGAGCGTGCACTTCTTACCCGTTGCAGTTCTCTGCTATACATACATAAATCAAGACACTGCCTCCACCTGTCGGCCAGAAATAATTTTGCCAAGCAAGGCGTGCGTCTTATTACATTTTAAGCGGCTTTAAGAGCAGAACCAACCAACTAGGAGATCATAACTCATTGCTTTGCTTGGCTGCACGACGTTTGTCGCATATTTTAATTTATTTTCTAATTTAGGAGCAGCTTTACACCCACACAAACACACACACAAATACATACGCAACGGAGCTTCTTAACAGGTGGCGTTGCCAACTAATCAGAATAGTGCTGTGCAACGTTAATTGTTTGATAATGATTACTTCCTGTGAGCATAATAGCATAATTAATCGATATTAAATGAACACACCGAACTTTTATACAACAACGGCAGGCAAGCAAGAACAATAAACGCCGGAAAACCCACAAAAGGTTAAATTAAACGAAGTAATTGTTACCGACAGAGACAACAGGCAACCCCCACCGGAGACACTCATCTCAGTTTCGGTCTCAGTGCTGCCTCTGGAGGGTTGTGCCGGGCACAATACACAACAAACAGTTACCCAGACACGCACCAGGCACTGATTGGGGGAGGGGGCAGGGGAAGCTCGTTGAGTTTTTGATTTTTAAGCGCACAGGGAGGGAGCAGGACAGCCTGCAAAAGG
This sequence comes from Drosophila subquinaria, assembly GCA_037043405.1. Classification (NCBI taxonomy): domain Eukaryota; kingdom Metazoa; phylum Arthropoda; class Insecta; order Diptera; family Drosophilidae; genus Drosophila; species Drosophila subquinaria. Next base: position 125,619 of record JBAMBL010002858.1, on the reverse strand, counting down.
ACGGGACGGAAGACTGTTGGCCGTAAAGCGCATAAAGTCACACGGCAGGTGGCGGCACTGACAAGGGCGGTGGTGGGGGTGGGGGTGTACCACAAAGTGATTTAAATGCATTCTTAATGGGATGAAATTATGTGCTCGGTCTGATTTGCGGTTTCACGCAGTACACTCTGTTGCCCTTGAGTTGAGCCCCCATCTCATTCCCATATTTCTGGATCTGAATATGCATAGACTTGCGCTTTTCATCTTCCGAAGGACAGTTGAAGTGGACTTGGGGCAACAGCCTTTCGATACTTTCAAATTTAAGCTAACTTATGTTGCTCTTAAACTACATTTTTTAATTAAAAACATAGCTTATACAATTCTACTGAATGTCCATAATTTGATGGGCACTGCGCGAACCACAAATCCGCTTAAAATCATTTCATGCAACACAATTTGTAGCGTCTCCCGTTTATGGGTCACATTAAGAATCTCTTATCTATGCTAAGCAGCGGTCGCATTTTCCTTGGACGCCAATGACCGACCTCGTAATGAAGCTTAAGTAATTGATGAACCGCGGCTGAAGGATAAAGAGAGATAAGTCTAATAAGAAGTCTGTATAGAACAAATTACTTTGCAATTAATAATTTTGCGGGAAAAAAACTTACACTAAGGTCAATTTTTCAAATGTCTGGTTAAGAAATCAGTTACCTACCAGAAAAAAAACTTTTACGTAAAATGTATAAAAATTAATGTAAAGTTCAGAAATTCTCTTACATATATAAAATGTAAATGGACTCTGTAAAAAAAGTTTTTGATGCTCATTTTTTAATGAATTTTATTAAACGAATTTTCGTCAAGAAAAATATCCGTCAGTTAAGTTAAAAAATTTATATATTATACTACTAATTGTCGATACAAAAAATTAACGTGATTTTTGACATGGATCTTAAAAAATTTGTTTTCCCAACTTTGTCCGTTAAATTAGCCAAATGCGAAATATGTTGTATAAAAATTCATAAAAAATTTTAAAAATCTGGCTGTTGTAACGGACAAAGTAATCATAACATTGAAAGAAGACTAATTTAAAAGTGAAATAGAAAAATGAAATAGAAAAAATCAAGAATTTAAAGTCGTTTATAAATTATTATCCAACTTTCTCTTTGTATTTTTAGGTATACGATTTGATTTTTATTTTCTTTATGGTTTTTAATGGCTATTAAAAAAAAAATTGAAACAAAAGTACATATATTTATAAGGCAACAAGCTAAAAAGTTTCTGATGTATAAAGACATTATTGGTTCACTGTATATACTTGCAAAATAAGAAACCATTGACGTTAAAAATTTTAAAAATGTATAAGAAATTATATACAATTTATATAAACAAATTTTAAAAATATATAAAAAATTATACACAATTCATATAAACAAATTTTAAATTCTTTTAAAAATATTGCATGACTAACTAAAACAATAAAACACTGAAATATATTTTTATAATTGAATACTACAATTCTTGAGACTTTATAACAGCGGTGCGCTCATATTTTTTAAGCAGGAGCGACACACACACTGCTTTAATTTTGTTTTTTTAAGGCTCGAATTTTTTTATCGGATCGGATCAGAGCTTAACAAAAGCAGCTTTGAAAGCCAAAAGATGAATGACGTGCGCACCGCTGCTTTAAAATATGGAAGCACTTTAAAATGTTAATCTCTTAAAGCTTGTGCAGTTCAATTGGTAAGTTCTGAGGAGCCAGATGTCCATTTAATGCTTCAAAATTACAGTACACTTTCACTGTAGATTGATCAACATTCTCATAGCGATGTTGACGTTTAGAACGTGATCTAAACTCTGCCACTGTGCCTGGAAAGCTAATAGATTCCGTTGCCAAGTGTGGCTCAGCTGGATAGAAATCGTCACCTGTATTAGACAAAGATTGGATGTTTAGCTTTTATTATGCAACGAGAGCCCAAAACAAACCTGGCAATACGAAGACCATACTATCGGTACAGTGATAACAAACGGGCAAAATCAAAGTCGTGCCAAGTTTACTGCGCTGCACTGCAAATGCTTGCAGCTTGTGGTAATCGCGGATGTTTAACAGTCGCGACAGTTCGTAGATTTGTGGAGGCAGAAACCAAAGTTTCCCATTCTGAAACAGCCTCAAAAATTCCGTGGGAGAGCGCCACTGTGTAGAGATTATAATTCACTTTTTTTGGACGATATAATGGAGCATGTAAATATTTTACCAGACACTCTTTGACCTCAGTGGGCTCAACTTGCAGGCTGGGTTGTGTATTCAAGAAGGCCATAAAGAAAACCGTCTCATGGCTGCAATGATATCATCAAATTAAAATCCCAGGCTTATCAGAGCTTGACAGCTCACCATTTCTTGAAAATGGCTGGGGTAGACCAAGCAGACCACTCGTGTAGTGCCCAGAGATCTGGCACCACTTGCAGTTCACGGCACAGCTCCAGAAAATCACTGGGTTTGTTATGCACCCGCCTCTGCCACGCCTCCCGGTCAAAGTTGTGCTGGAAATGTGCGGGCAGAACATCATCGCCATCAAGTTGAGACAGTTGCTCACGGTTGCGGCACAATAGAATGCCCACTTCCTCGAAGCATTCGCGCAGTGCCGTCAAACGAAGTGTTATCTCCCTAATATGGCAGAGTGATTAGACTTAATCTTTATACTCGCATTGCTTGTACCTTGAACTAACCGTGCCCAGATTTTGGATCGCTTAAAGAAACGATCGTAGCAACCGGTGCCCTGGGGCGCCAACACTCCAGGCCGGTGCTCACTAATCAACACCAGGCGTCGGAGCTGTTTTTCGTGGACGCCAAAGTGATCAAAGTATTCCAGCCAGGCGACACTCTCATCTCCCTCCATATCCAGCATGCCACCGGGAAACACACTTTGATTTACTACTACTGCAGTGGCATCACTACGCTTAAGCATAAGCAGCTATAAGAATAATAAAATAAATTTTTTTCAGTGCACCTGTTGATCTTTATAGTTGGCTACAACTTCTGACTTACATTGTAATCCTTACCAGCTGTTGCTGCCGGCGAAACCAAAATTATACTCGCTGAAGTTCTCCATTTCGCGCTGGTCGTCATTGTTTAATCAACAATTTATTTATTCAGCTTTCTATTTTTCTAACAAAACATTCAAGACTGCAGCTGTTGCAGTTCAGCGATTGGGTCTACTAGCTTATCGATAACTTTACGATTACTCTTCAAGCCGATTACAAACTGAAAGCGTATCTTTTAGAATGGCGTACAAATGTACCAGGGCTGTCAACTTAGCCATTTTATAGCTAGACTTGGCAATTTCGTAAATGCAATTAATAGCAAATTTATCTGAAGAAATTACTTGACTTTTTCAACCTGCCAGATAACTCTCTATATACTTAAAATAGCAATATACATGCATAAAGCTTTTTTTTGCGTATTACCTATTTTAGCTTTTATTTGTAACAAATTAACAACTACGCCAACACTGAGGGGAACTTGGCACTTTACCTTTATCACGAAATTGCTACAATAAACGATTTCACACAGACTTCCCAAATATATATGTATTTATTTTGTAATCAACACTATATCATATACATATATATGTTTTTCTGGTTTCAATTTGTGTAGTTTAACCCTTATTTAAAGCAGGCTAACAATGATCGTGCCAGTGTTAAAGATCTAACTGGTACTTTGTTATGTATACATTACATACAATTTGAATAGGATTTTTTGGTGCACAATTTTGATTTTATACCAACAATAGTTTTTGGTTTTTGAAAACATACATATAAATCCTAGTATAGATTTCTCCATTAAATTCTAAATGTTTTTACAGGTTGAATGTGCCATTGTTAGTATGTGTGAGTATGTGTGTGTGTGTGTGGGTAGGTGTGAGAAAGAGGGAGTGTGTGTGTTTGCGGGAATGTAACTAGATAACAAAGCTGTGTTCGATATACACGTAGGAAACCCGATTTCAAGCGATCGCTTTGTGCTAGTCATCATTACAGCATTTGTTTTCCACAATCGGCTGGCTTTGGTCTAATCGCTTTTCTTGTCAGCGTCAGTTTTTTCATCATCTTCGTCGTTGTCGTTCTCGTTATCATAATTGGTTGGCTGCTCACCATTACGCAGCAATTTGCCAACATAGTCGTATTTCTCTTTGAACTGCATATCCCAATCGCGCACTGAGTCCATTTCCATGGCGCCAAGATCGCTTAAATCATCGTAGTCTTCTTTCTCATTGGGAACTACACTGAATGTGGCCAAATTACGTGATGCATCACGTCCGGCAAATGTTGCATATGGTCCGCCTGGGCCATAAAAGCGTTTTCCTTTGGTGACGTCATAGACACTTCCATTCACCGCTACCAATACACGGCCATCGGGCTGATTGCCATCATAGGGACGCAGCTCCTTAATCGTAAAGTCTCGTCGCAGCTTTGGCAACTCTGGTTCCGCCTGTTGCTGCGGGTCGCGAGTGCCCGGACCCTCGGTGCGATCGCGTACAATTTTGTAGACCAAGAAACATATGATGGAGAGTAGGGCCAGGTTCATCGGGCTGTAGAAGATTTCTCGGAATGCGGATGCCAGAAACGAAGACTCGGCTGTTGCATCAGCCTCAATTGTGTTTTGCGTTTCCATATTTAGAGTTTCTTTTTCTCCCTTCGATATACAATTATTGAACTTTGCACACGTTGTTGTCTGCCTGCTTTTTCGCCTTTAAGTCTTGCGCGTCTATATGTATGTAAAATGTAAATTGTTTAGCAGTCACACGAAATTTATGCGTACAAATCTTGCATTTATTTATTCACAATATGTTGGTTGTTCTTTCTAGAACAATGCTTTTCCACCCTGTACTTGTGTACCTGTGCCTTAAACAGCTGAATGGTAGATTGCTGACAGCTGACAGTGTCCACAAAAAACAGGCAATCGGTTATCGGCACTTTATCGGTACTTGTTGTTCCTAAGTGGCATTTATCAACACTGCTGTTTCAAAGTCGTGCGCAACGGCAAATTGCAGAGCAGCGAATGTTGATTGCAGCAGCAGCAACAGCAGCAAAAACAACCAAAATAATGAATGTTTGGCGCAAAAGAAGTAAAGGTTGGTAGATAGGTTTAAACGCCCTCAACCACGTGCTGCACTGGCAGCCGGAACGGTTAACGTATTTAAGGTAGAGTAACTGTTACATTGCGGCACTTCGCACTTTGACTTCGTACGAAAACAATTGAAAATGAAATTTGTTATACCAACAATCATCTGGCTGGGATGCATCTATGCCTGCACTGGTTCGAGTGAGACGAAAAAGATCGAGGAGCTGCTGTCGGCGAATACCAAGTCACTAGACGAAACCCAGCTCATAATGAGCCACATTGATGCAACCAACAATCAAATCAAGGCTGGAATCGAGCAACAACAAACGTGGCTGGCTGCCATTAAAAATGTGGACGAGCTCTTGGCCAAGCTTAATCAATTTCTTGATGTAAAGACTGTGGTCGTGCTGGAGGCATTGAATAATATGACACTTAAGTCTGGACTGGTCTCCGAGCGTCTGTCCAAGGATCTGTTCGGTCTGTCCCAATTGCAGCTCTCAACGAAGCAACAAATCATTAGCCTGGAGCAGAAGATGGAAGTCTATCAGAAACATGTTCTCAAAAATGCACGAAGCATTGACAACAACATCCTGGAGTTGACCAAATTGATCACTCGCGCTGTTCTGCCGCAACTGAATGGACTGCAATGCTCCTTCGATAGCCTGGAGACATCGCAAATCAACATCGAAGTGGAACTCAAGAGTCTGGGACGCATCAAGGATGTGAGTGAGGAAACACACAGCCAGCTGAGCATTTTAGGCGAGCAGCTTTGCAGCTTGAACCGCACACAAAATGCGGGTCTCTCACTTCTCACATCTGCCGTGCGGCAACTGAAGCCACTGAGTTCCTGGCAAGTTGAGAGCGCTCTGCGCGAACTCATAATATCCCAGAAGCGCATTGAATTGGACCTGGAGGCGTGTGAGAAACGCTCGTCATCACCATATTTCATTCCAGACACTAGTCCCGCCTCCTATTCCCAAGGCTATGAAGTTCTGACACCTGCAGCGCAACCTCAACCACCAGCATCTAAAAATGTGAATCCAAAGCAGGCCTGGAGCACCAAGCAGCCGAATCAGCAGAGTATGTATTGATCACAAGCCTTGCATACAGCTCACAATTAATCTGTCCACACATTCCGCAGGTTCCTCTTATGCTAGTGCCTACGCTAGTGCTCCTCAGCCGAAACCAAATCCCGCTAAGACGTCTAACCCCAGCTATATTTATTATGATGTCAAACCAGCAAAGCCCAGCACTGGACATGCCGTGTCGTGGCAGGCACCTCTTCCCTGGGACTCTGCTACCAGCTATCAGTCTGTCCCAGCGCCATTGCCCAAGCATAAGTCCAATCAGTCAGGTTCTGTTCGCAACCCAAGGCCATTGGCCAAGAAACAATATCCGGCCAATCCTCGAAGTGGACCAGCTACGGCACAACCGCAATCCTTTTCCCATCAATATCATCAACAAGGCACTCAACCCGGTCAACCAATATCCTGGTATAGCGTTAACGCTTAATCGGACAGCTACTAAGGAACAACCTGTTGATAGGCAATGAAATATGCAAGTCTTTCATAGGTATAAAACATTATTTATTTATTTTCCCACTTTAGCCAGATTTCCCTTATACAATAAATTTTTTAAATATTTTGATACAACTATTTGAAATTGTTTGTGTTACTTTAAAAGGTTTGTGGTCTCTTTGTTAATCTCTCAAAATTTGGAATACCTCATTGGTATAGTAATTAGAGATCTAAACGTTTAAGTCCACGTTAGTGACGAAAGCATCACGAAGTGTGCGAAAGCGACTAGCAATATATACAGGAAGAATGATATGAATTTGCTACGACTGTCTGGGTTATATACCGATTGAAAGGTATATGTAGCTTAATCTAACAAATTTGCATACTATGAATTTTGGTAACTCCCCTGTTTCATTATACTGTATAATACTGTTGGTGGGAGGGGAAAATATTAAATGATTGCAGCGGATGGGATGAAGTATTTGAGTAAAAATTTGTAATTATTCTTCTTAAAAATACGCGTCGAGTGTCACCTCGATCTTTAAATTCCGACCACTGCTTTAAAAGATAATTGAATTTAAAATTTTAAGTGGAATTCCGAAAATGAGATAAAAAGTCAGTTATCTTGTTTGTTTGTATCAAAGCGTTAAGATAGCTTATTAATTTATACTCTACATATACATAACTATAAACTTTTCTTCTACGATTTTTTGAAAAATAAAAAAGAGAAAGCTTAGCGAAAAATTCCTAAAACCAGCTAATATTTACACCCCCACAGTTTCGAAACAACGATTAAAAAACAGTTTTGCACTCGGCACTGCACAAAAAAAATTATTTTTATTAAACCTAAAGAATCGGACCTTATTGCGCGATGTGCTAAGTGCTAAGACACATTTTTTTTTTTTAAATTTATATGTAAATGTTAATATTGCTCGTGACAAAATTTTATATCTGAAATTTTGGGACATAAGTTGTAGAGGTTTTTTTTATATGATTGATTCACTGAAATTTCTTTGTTTAGTAAGCTTTAATTTTTTGTTCTTAATTTAAATTTGTTGTCACTAGCATGGAAAGTGATTATTTGGCTTATACTAAAATAAACATTCGGTTAACATACAACAATCACTTCACTTTGTTCATTGTTGATATCTCTTTATTTTTCTTAACATATACAAAGAGAATAGTTTATTGGGTGCGTGCAATATCGCCCGCACGTGTTCTTTTCAAAAGTACAATAACGCACTATATAATTTTTTACATCAATACCTTTTTGCAAAAAAAATCCTCCAAAAACTAAGAATTATCAATAATTGTCACGCATATAATAGTGTCATTTTGTATGGAACTAAAACTTTATACATTTGGAACAGGGATCTTTAAGCATATCAAATCTTCGGCATGCACAAAATAGCCTATAAACTTACCCAAAATATATTATTATAAATTAAATTAAAAAAAACCTGAATTAGGTCAGGTTACATTAAAACACTACTTAATGAAAATATTGGAAAGATAATAAGTATTAGCACCACGAAAGTACGACTGAATGAATGAATTCCCTAACAATTTGGGGACTACATGTCTAAACAGCCGAAACTTCCAAAAATTCTATAATTCGGCACGTTTATTTTGACTTAATATGGGCGCTACGAATTTATTAATAGTTTATCATATAAGAATGTTGAAACGTGACTTGGACAATGTTTTTACGTTCTATTCTCAGTCGAAATGTCGTTGAACCAATTAAGTTTGCTGAGTCGAGAGATTGACTTAAGATTCGGTTATACAGATAATATGTGCGATTAACTGTAGCACATTTTATAAAGCTGATTTAAACTGGGTCATCAGGGAAGATGTTCTAACTATTATCAAATGGAATACGAGTGTTCAGAGCTTGTACCACTTGGTTCCACGAACTGGTACTGATTATTCCAATGAAGACCTGACACGTACCATTTTAGTTACCCGTAGTATTTAAACTGTAACCCATGACACCGAAAGACAGTTGTAAACACACCGTCAAACAATGAAGACTCAAGTATTCGTTCTAATCGTCTGCCTTGGCGCTGTAATGGCTGTGGAGGAGCAGACAACTACCAGTCAGGCTGTAAGTACTAGAAAATAATTATATATACATACTCTTTGTCCTGACTGACTCACTGATCATTGCGGCGTCCGGTAAAAACGGTTAGAGCTAGCTGGCTGTCGTTTTTACCAGGGACCGCATAAAAGAGTTTTGGGAAACTATATAAACTTTTAATTTCAATTTTTATTAAAAAATAATAGAATAAAAGTTATTTTTCAATTTTTATAATATAAATTACTTTTAAATTTTTATAATAAAAATTTAAAATAAAAATTATTCTTCAACTTTTATTAAAAAAAGTTGAAAATTCAAGTCACTTTCGGAAATACGCCTTCCAATTCAAACACATTTACAGTCAATTTTTATTTTTAACTTTTCTAATAAAAATTGAAGAATAATTTTTATTTTCAATATTTATATAATAATAAAAATTAAAAAATAATTTCTACTTTCAATTTTTATAATCAAAATTAAAAAATAACTTTTATTTTCAATTGCTTAAATAAAAATTGAAAAATAAGAGTTTAATTATAAATTTTAAATAAAAATTTAAATTCAGTTATTATCTTATAATTTTTTTATTTAGATAGAAAAATAAGAGTTTTCTTTTAATTTTTTTTTTATAAAGATCAACAAATAACTTTTATTTAATAATTTATGTTTTAAAAATTATAATTGTTACGGTCCCTGGTTTTTCCACAATTGGCTCTTTGTCATCGAATCTGGCTTTTTCCCATACCCTTTCCCCGCCAAACGTAGCTTTTACCCAGTCTGCACACTTCAATTAATATTAACAAATTTTAAATTTTTTTCTCAGACAACAGAAAAGAGCCTAGATGACACACAGATCACACGTATTTTGGAGGATAATAGCAAGACCCTAGTGAACCTGGAAAAGAAGGCTGATAGCATCAGCAACACACAGAAGGGTATTGAGAACCAGTTAAATTCAATTGACCAGGAGCTGGGAGGAATTGGACACGTGGAGGAAGGACTTCAAAAACTAGAGAAACTTACCGAGAATAATTTTAAAACGACAGTCGAAGGCCTCAAAAATCTAACAAGCACCATAAATTCCGCCGGAAACCGAACAGATCTCGCCATCAGTAGCCTGGGCAAAGCTCAGCAAGAGATTAAGCAGGTGTTAATCCAGGTGGATGCAAATCAAAGCAAATATGAACGTGATCTCAACGGGGTGGCCAACTCAGTGCATGAACACATTGCGGGTCTGGACACTCTGCTCAAGCAGTCGGTGCTCAAGGAGCTGGTGACACTCGGCCAAACGGCCAAGAAACTGGAGAGCTCTCAGAAGAAAATCGAGGGCAAGATTGGCTATTTGGATGAGCTGGCCGCGTTGAGTGCCATTACGGCCAACAAAGTGCAGTTGTTGGAACAGGGACTGCGCTCCCTGAACATCTCACAGCAGCATCAATTGTCGGCCATTGGAGCGACGGTGCATCAGGTTGGCTCCACCACCTGGCAGATTGACAACAAGCTGGGCGTGCTGCTCAGCACGCAGAAGAACATTGAACGTGCGCTCGAGGAATGCAAGAAATGTCAGCGTCATCATGGCAAGGATCATTACAATGTGCCAAAGCAATCACAGGAGCACTATGCTGATCCCAGCTATGATTACGGGTAGATGCTATATTCGGTTAACATAATATGCATAAAATCTAATGCTCACTTCTTTTCTGTCCTGGCAGCCACAAGGAAATGCCGAAGACGTCGTCGAGGTCGGATTATGGCAGCAGCTATTTCAACGCCGAGGAAGCTTCTAATCTCTACCAGCTCTGGTACGGCAAGGATCAGCAATAGTTGATAACACTTTTAACAATTTATGACTTGTCTTAAACTAATTTCTCTTATTATTCCTATTAATAACAATTGAATATTGCTTTTAACTAATAAATACGATTTTGTGTTGAGCCTCATGTTGGAATGACAAATTCTGTTTCTCACACAAAACGAGTATTCTGTTGAATTATTTAAATGTTAATAAAATTATTTGTTGATTTCAAATTCGTAATAGTTTGCAATTGTTTAAATCAGGGAATAATACCAGAAGCTGTAAAGTAATCGTTAACTGAAATAAACCTTTTTACCATATTTAATATAGAAAAAAAATCTTTTTTAAAAACTGAAACTTTTCTAAAAGTTATTTCTTCGCTGTGTGTATAATAATTTTGCATTATATTATAAAATTACTTTGAATTGAAGTAAGATTTATCATGATAAAAAATATACAAACTTTGATTGAAATTGCTTTGAACTTAAAAAAAAAAAGGAAACCCAAATAGAACCCTTTACCCTCGGCTTCGGTATTAATCCCGGTTTTTCTCAACTGCGTCTACATTTTAAAATTTGCGCATAGAATTTGAAAGTCATTCCAGTTTTATGGAAGCTAATCATACGTAAATTATAACGTGCGCGGATCAATGGGATTGACCTGACCGTCGGGTGGATTAAAATTAATGAGTAACTGCGTCTTATGGTGGTCCCTTTGTTCAGAACGATGTAAATTATTTTTGGCCAGTGCGCGAAACTCTTCTGTGGACATGCCCGTATCGATTCTATCGGCACTGGCGTCCGGATTGTCGGGATACATATCGTCGCCAGGAAACAGACCAACCATACCATCTGTGCATTGGTACAAAACTGGATGTGTCACCAGGTATCCCTTGTTCTCACGCTGCTGGGCAAACTGACGCAGTTGCTCCAGCGACTGGAAGTTGAGACAACGCGACAGTTCGTAGAATTGTGGAGGTGGCAGCCAAAGTTCTTTTCTCAGCGCCCGCTGCAGATAGTCCAATGGAGAACGCCACTAAATTAAAAATAAACATCAGCGGGAATCGTTACAATGGAAGATCTCTTGACATTCACTTACGGCATAATCTTGAACCTCTTTGGGTTCAGTCAACACATTGGGCTGATCCTTAAGTGCTGCCAGATAGAAGGCGGTTTGGAAACGTGTCTTGAACGTGGATGGAGTGCGCCAGGCGGACCACTCATGCAGTGACCACAGATCGGGAAGGACTTCCAACTCCTCGCACAGCGTAAGAAACTTGCTCGCGTCATTGTGCACCACTTGCTGCCAGTGCTTGCGGTCGAACTGTTCATTAAACTGTGCATATCCCTCGGTACTGGTCCAGGTCTTCTGATCCCGGCACAGCAATATGCCCATTTCCTCGAATGTCTCGCGTAGAGCAGTTAAACGCAGCGACATGGCTCTAAAATGAAGGCAATTGTTAAATTAAAATAAAAATAAATCAATAAGGGTTTCATTCGGAACGCCGAGAAGTTGGTAGTCCGATCTTAAAAACCTCTTACTATACCCTGGGGCAGAAGGAAGCATCTCCGACCCCATAAAGTATATAGATTCGTGATCACCATCAACAGCAGAATCGATATACCCTTGTCTGTCCGTATAAGCGAAAGGATCTCAGAGATGGTAAGAGCAAAGGCCACCAAATTTAGAATGAAGACTCCTTATTACATCAGGCAGTATCAGTTTATGTTAAAATTTTGCCACGCCCACTATAGGGGGCGTAATTCATCAAAAACTTACATTATCTTTAATTTAGGGCTAGTGAAGATATTCAGCTATAAAGATTGGCAGAATCTACATGTATATAAATAGAATAATAGTCAATTTTACATTAACTCCGCCAGAATGTACATCGAGAATGTATATCGAATTTGCCATCATCAGACCAAGTGAAGGAAGTGATGGAGGAGTGGTGGAAGTGATAGGTGCTCGGCAAGCGAAACGGGAGAACACGGTTCGAAACCGCAGTCTGTCGATGCAGATAACTTTTAATTATTTATTATTTTCCATTTATTTAAAAATGCTAAAGATACGTGCCCGTGCGACAGAGGTGGTGGGTTCGATTCCTGATTTGGTCTATTATTTTTTTTTCCATTTTTAAATAATTTTTACTTTGAATTTGTTTTTAAAATTTTAAGGTATCGGGTAAATTGGTTAAAATCACTCAATTATATCATATATGTATATAGCTGCCACAGAAACGATAGGTGGATAATTAGGGATTAGAATGAGAATTGAATTGGCATCAAATCTTCGGCGTGTCGAGGCCCAGGCCCAGGGTATATTACTGTCGAGTGCACTCGACTGTTCCGCTTGTTATAAATATTTACTTACACGTTAAGGCTCTGATCCTTTGGGTTCAATGGAGCAGTCTGCAATCGCTGGCAAAACTCTTTTAATTTAGCGGCGCCGATGTCGTGACGCTGGAAGTGGGTCAACCAAGCTGGAGAGCCATCCGTCGCCTCGCACACGCCTCCTGGAAAGACGGACGAGTCCGGCATGAAACTGGACTTTGAATGTCGCGTGAACAGTAGCGCCTGCAAACACAAACATTGATTAGAAAATTGCATTAAGCATTAAACAATTAACAAACATTGTAATCGAAACTTGAGGGAGCGGCATTTCTGTCCTTGGCCAGGAGAATTAAACTGGCTGATTGACGTAATTTGGTCGTCACTTGCTTCGACATTATTTAGATAGCTTTAATCGATAAATGGTATGTATATCGATCGTGACAATTGAATGTGCTGCCTATCAACTATCGATTGCAACGGTTATGTTATCAATTTGCTGTTTTTGTTGAACTCGCGTTTTGCGGTGCAAAGGTGAAAAAATGTGAGGAATTATTTATTGTAAAGACTGGATAAGCCGTGTCCAGTTTGCCTGTTGCCGATATGACAAGTTCGGAGTACAGACCTTCGGCCAGCTTGATTCTGGCGGGCAGACAAACGATTACACCCCAAGAGCAGTTCGACTATAGCGTACAAACAAATAACAAAATATGTAAAGTAAAGATTAATGACCATGTTTTCCCATTGCAGCTTTTGCTAATCAAGCGTACGGAACGCACGTCCTATGCACTGAACCATTGTGTCTTTCCGGGTGGCGTCTTTGACCCGAAGGCAGACGAATCCGATGATTGGTTAACATATTTCCACAGCTGGGGCATCACAAAAGCGCAACTGGATCTAGTGAAGTCTCGCCAAGTTACGAGCAGACCAGAACTCTTGAGCCAGGGTCAGAATTTCACGCGAGATATCTCTTTGCGTCTGACCGCACTTCGCGAGACTTTCGAGGAAGTTGGCATTCTATTGTGCCGACCAATCTCCAGTCTGCGAGACATAGAAACTGGCCAGCCAGCGCATGTGCTGCTCCAACCATTCGAACGAGAGCTTTGGCAGCAGCGCGTTCACAACGATGCAAAACAGTTTCTGGAGCTGTGCAGACATTTGGCTGTGATACCCGATCTCTGGGCACTGAGCGAGTGGTCCGTGTGGCGTACTCCAGCCTCGGCGAGTCGTAAATATGATACGGTCTGGTACTTTGCTGCCTTGGATACATGCGATGTACCCTTATTGCTTGAGCCTAATGAGGTGGCATCTGCCCACTGGCTGCATCCAGGCGACTGTTGGCGCGAATCCCAGGAAGCCATCATCTGGCTGCCGTTCATGCTACTCTACGAGACGGCGCGTCTAATGAACATGCGCCGCTGGCAGCAGCTTCTACAGTTTGCCCGACGTCGCAGTAGCCGTGGTTCCACGCTGCTCCAGCCGATCTATTATCGCTGTGATGGCGGCCTGCTTGGCGTATTGCCCGGCGATGAGCTCTACTTGGATCAGCCGCACAACTACAAAGAGTCCATCATATTGCCGGACACAATTGACGATGTCAACAAACGTGCCAAGCGCTATCATCGTTATATCATTTACGACTTTCACAGGGTCGACTTGGCCTGCAATGTGGTGCCACTAGATGGACATTTGCCACTCCAGGCGCGTGTCAACACTCGGTTTTCGAAACTATGATTTCATTAATGTAAATTAACTTTTATAGATACGAGTTTATCAGTCGTGTTCCACAAAAATCGCAAAGGATTGGGATGAAAATAGCCTTTTGAAAACAACTGATAGTTTTCCTCAGATATAAGCAAATGCATAACAATGCAATAACAAAATTATTTACATATTTCATACAATAAATAAACTTGTTTCAAATGTATTTTATGCTTTTATATTCAGTTTACAAATAAATTTCGTTTAATACATAATATAAAATAATGATAAAATCTTTCAACAAATATTTGGTCAAGGTTTATTAATAAACTAATAATAAATAACATTGTTGACATTTAAAATACGATTATTGTGACTCCGAAAATATGTCTGAAATATGAATTCTGTTATTTCATAAGAAATCCACGGATTTGTTAAAAAGCAGCTGTATTAGATTGTAATCAGCATTTGTATATTTTTCGATAAAGACTATAGTAAGGTGTCGCTAGTTATCTCATCTTGTATGTTGCGACAGGCATGGCACAAGTCGTCTGTCGCCGCCAATCGTTGCTTGGCACGTTGCTCCAACGCCTCGACATTATCATTGTTGCGCAGTGCCACGCCCATCTCGGAGACGGCGCGTGAATATTCGATTGCCAGTAGCGTGTCGGAGACTCCACAATCCAGTATGGATTGACATTGAGCACATGTGGAGGGCATCTCCTCGCTCTGCTGCCGATTAAGGGCAATTTTATCACCTGTGCGAAAAACAGTAGAGACTGTAGATGCATAATTAAGTTGTAAGTTCGCCACAAAGGCCCTGGTCAGATTTTGCAGACTGGCATCCGAGGACGACGACGCATTCTCGCCGAATTCAAACGGTTGGAGCTGCTGAGCGTGCACATAGAATGTTACTTCCTGTTCGTTGAGATCCTTTAAGGGTCTAAGTAGTTTAATGCCATCCTGCAGGCGATCGTCCAGCAGTGCAACATCCAAAGCAACACTGCCGCCACGTCCCAGCGCTACGGATGTCAAGAGCTGTGTGGCAAGAGCTACGCTTATGCTTGGCTCAAAGACATGTGTGCACTGCAATTGGGCTGCCACGGCGCCAATAAGTCTTTTGCGCTGCTGCTGCCAATAATCTTGGTGAGCTGTCAAGCTGCGCAGCTTCGTTTGATCTCGGAAAGCATTGGAGGCAGTGTAATCCTTAAGAGCTTTCATGCTGCTGGGCTCTGCGCCCAATTGTACAACATAAAATTTAAATGGCGCGTAGCGTCTTTGTAGTTCGAGCAACAATGGCAATGGATCCTCGTTAATGGAAGTCAAACGAGCATCTATGTAGAGCACACGAGCACTGCAGTGCAACCGCTTGAAGGTGTTCTGCGTCTGTGCAAAGTGGAGCATGTCCAGCAACACGAGGGACTCGGCACTGCCATCAATAAGAAGCAGAACTTCAGCATTACGGGGCAACGCCTTGGCCGCACCCAAGGCGGCACGGAATTTATGTCTCGTATAACTTAGGAAACATTCATGACATTCAGCGGCACGAAAGTTTAGTTTGTAGAGTGCGTTTGAGTTGAGACCGCACTTGTTGCAGCTGCCAGCGCTGATAACGGTGCCCGTGGCTGATGAACCGGGCAGCATTGCATGCGTGGCACCTTCATCACCAAAATCATCCTCTCCAATGCTGCACATGATTACAGATATTTCAATAGATAATGAAACTAAACAAATTTTACTAAAAAAAACTGGGCGCGTGTTTAAATTAGGGATGGAATATTATGTTTCATTTGGCACAGGGATGATTATGATATCGATAACATGGTGTATCGAGTTTGTGTGCGATAAGCAGCCAACTCGTCTAGCAAGCAACCTTGCGCGCAGCAATAGTGCAGTGAAAAATACAAAAATAACTATTTAAAACTGTAATTTGTTGTTAAAAACTATTGCATAAGTTAAATTTAGTGCATAAGGTATGTGTAAAATGTTGCAGTATCCAGAAAATAGTTGGATAAGTACGCGAAATTAGAGTGTAAAATTTTGGGTGTTCTCTTTGCATGTGTGCGTGCAATGTAAATGTTTGTGTGTTGTGTGCTTGTATGTGTTTGTGTAGCCACTCTCGTACGCAAGCAAAAGTATCGGGTAGCAAAATCGAGAAACTTTCTTATTGGAATATACGAGCGAGGGCTGTCAGTGTAATGAGAGCTATGTCTGCGTTTAAGCCAGCTGTCAGTTGCTAAATTTACATCAAAACTAAAAGCAGTCAGCCTGATAAAAATAATTCATAAATATTAAATGTGCGCGGCCTGCTTAATAATTTACATACTTCCTTAGTTGAAATAATAACAAGTCCAAAGAAAGCAGTATGTGAAAAGCGCTGTAAAATAAGAAGCACGTTCGACGACTTATTGTTTGGCGAAAACCCGAGTGAATAAGTGTTAATAATGTTTGTGTTCTTTCAGCATTCTAGCTAAAATTGTACATATAGTTTAAATCAGTAAACTCGAAGCAATCAGAAACCCTCACAACCCCCTGTGGTGGGTAGACAGAGACAGCGAAGCAGAGCAAGCGGCAGAGGTCATATTAAAAATAAGTATATTTTTGGCCCCCTACATAACAACAACAACAAGAAGAACAAACACCAACAAAGACAACGCAGACCAACGCAATCAAAGGAAGTACAACATTTGGGGCCATCCAACAAAATGATATTGGAAAACTCCGATAAGCTCAAGGATTGGCTGAGCGTTGTGCTCGAGCCACTGT
Organism: Drosophila subquinaria; assembly: GCA_037043405.1. Taxonomy (NCBI): domain Eukaryota; kingdom Metazoa; phylum Arthropoda; class Insecta; order Diptera; family Drosophilidae; genus Drosophila; species Drosophila subquinaria. Next base: position 108,335 of record JBAMBL010002858.1, on the reverse strand, counting down.
AAGTAGTAGTAGATGTACAAATAGTAGTAAAAGTGGAGTGAGTCCAGACTATCGATACTATTTGTGCACTCGATAATGTTATGTTTACACCATGGATGTTTACATCTGGCTGTGACAATTTGTGTCAAAAGTATTCTTAAATTACAAAAGTGTACATTAACATGGAAATTGTTGTCACAGTGATTTTGTGCCACCAAGTGATTTCTGTGTTAATGCAATTGGCTTTCAAAATTAAATGTGACGCAGTGTGAACACAGCATAACGGCACATAAAATCGATAGTGTCATTGATTGTTACTCGACAACCGAATTTTATACAATAATTTAATATACAAACTTTTGTTTGAATTGTCATTTGATTAGCTGCGATGCTGACTCCTCGGCTTTGGCACGCTACGTAATTGCGCTGCTGAAGAAAGACAAATCGGATAAGGATCTCAAACGCATCATGATTGAGCAACTGGATGTGTTTCTCTCCGAGGAGACGACACGTTTCGTCGATCGTCTGTTCGATGCCATTGCCAGCGAGGAGTATCTAACGATGCCCCCTCCAATGCCAGCGTCAACGGCGGCCTCTGCCTCTGTTGTTGAGCTGGAGCTGGACCATGATCTGGACGGTGTGGCCGATATTGAGGCTGTATTGGCAGCCGCTTCATCGCCGCCTCCACCCCCGCCAAAAGATATTGTGATAAAGCCCGATGGCAATCAGCAGCAGCACCAACAACAACATCAGCATCAACAAATCAACAACGAAAGCAGCAGGGAGCCCGCGTCTGAATCGCTTGCACAGCCTTCGATTCAATCCAGCGCTGGCAGCAGCAGTGCCTCCATTGCCACAGATGCAAGTGCAGCAGGCAACAAGCCAGCCTTCGATGTAAGTTAGCCTCAATCAAATATTTTTAGGCGTACCAATTGAAAACTGACGCCAGCAGTAAATGATCTTCGGATCAATTGTTTAAGCCAGGTCAGCAGCAGGACAATGCGGGATAGACTGGGACAACACGGACAAAGTGACGATTCTTTTTTTATATGGGCATATCCAGTCTTTAATTAAAAACAAAAAATGGCTAAAGTTGACATTTTCAAAAATGTTTTCTCACGTGTTTAATGCATTTTATCTACACTCTTTTTATGATAAAAGGCAAGCTTTGAGGACTTGTCGTTTTAGAATTATTTATAGAAAACAATGCATCGCGAACGCGACAAAAAATGGAAGTAAAGTTTGACTTCATCTTTACAAATGCGAAAGTCTGCGAAATGTGGCGAGTAATTTGGAAGAAAATACTCTTCAACCATATAAAAAATAATGTGGTTTTCCATTTTAGAAATAATTTTGATATGTTACTATCATTTTATTTATTTTACAAGTTTTGATAAGTAAATTTTAACGCGAAATCGCGAACGTGACAAGATTTCCACCTAGTTTGTGCCAAGAATTTGTTCATCAAATTTTATTTTATATATCGAAAACAGCTTGTAAATCTTGTTTTAAATTAAACATTCAATATATTTCTATGAATTAAATTGGTTCATGTTACAATCTTGCAACCTTACTTAGTGTAATCTTTAAAATACAAACGGTCCATTTTGAAAGTCAATTTTTAAGAAAATTGTCAAAAAAATAGAAAAAGTAATTCAATGTAATTCAAAAAGTATTCCAATGTAGAATCTATATGCTCATTCTATTGAATTTCTTCTAGCGTATATTGCTTCAATAAATAACTTGAATACATTTTTGGAAGGAAATTTTACAAGATGTGATATTTTGATTAATTTTACGTTTTTCGTCGTGGTGAACCTTTTTCTGGAAATGCCCATATATGTATATTTAAATAAGTTACGGATATCCACTTGTTTTTTTTTTTTAAATAACCATAAATTGAAAAATTCCAGTTTACACAAGGGAAATATCGCATTTATTTCTAGTTTGGTGTCAATGACTAGTTTAAAAATGTAGCTTAATTGCGATGTAAGCATGAAAACATTAAGATGAGAGGTACTACCTTCTCCGCCCAGTTTTCTATCCATCGTTTCTTCGGGCTTCTATATATTTTGATCAAGGGCAGCTCCTCAGTTTTTCTTTAACGATGGGATAACAATCCTAGATAGATGATGGACAGTTTAAGGAAGATTTTAATTTGTTAACCTTAATATTAAAACATAAGCAAATATAATAATGAGAATCTCTTTATTTATAGCACAAAACCAAAGACTCTCACAGCAGCAGCAGCGGCAGCCATCACCAGCAGCAACAACAACAACAACAACAGCAGCTAACACATCATCACCAACAGAGCGGCAGCGGTGGCGCAGGAGGCGCGGGCTTTGTGCGCAGCGCCAGTCCGCCCATGAGGAGCTCAGGCGGTGGTAGCGGTGCTCCTGGTGCTGGTGCTGGTGCCTATGCAGCGGATAAGGAGAATCAACCGCGTGATAGTCGTCGGCGTCGCGCTTCCTTGCGTTCTCGTTCACGTTCCCGCTCCCGATCCAATGATCGCTCGTTTAGGCGGTCGCGTTCGCGGGATCGTCGCATCAACGAGCGTGAGAAGAGCCAGCGTCAGTTTCGCAATAAATCGCCGCCAGGTGGAGCCAGTGAGTCAAGGCATCGACGCAACAACAACAACAACAACAATAGCAACAACAGCAATTTTGATAGACGTCGCATTGGGAGCAACAACAGCAATAACAATATGGATGAGCGCGGCCAGCGCTTTGGCGGCAACAAGGGGCAGGGACGTCACTCGCCGCGCAGTCGCTCCAATTCACCAGAGACGCGGAGCACGCGACGTGGCAGCAACAACATGGAAGCAGTTGCCTGCTCTTCGGGATCGGCAGCATTGGCGGCACCAGTGCCACCGCCCTTAGTGCATCCAGCGGCTGCAATGGCACGTCAACGTTGCCGTGACTTTGACGAGAAGGGCTACTGTGTGCGGGGCGAGACGTGCCCCTGGGATCATGGCATCAATCCAGTGGTTTTCGAGGGCATCAACAATTCAGCACTGATGATGTCCATGCGCGAGTACAATCCAGATGCTCCAGAGATTTGGGCACGTGGTGGTCCGGCCGGAGTGCCAGGCGTTGGTGCAGGAGTCGGTGCTGGCAATCAACAGCCGATGCCAGGTCCACCCCAACCGGGTCAGCAGGGGAACATAAATCCGTTCAGTGGCAATGTTCGTGCCTGTGCGCCATTGGGTGTGCCCAATCCAGCCGACTATGCGCGCAATCCTGGCCAGGCACCGCCTGTGCCAGGGCCGCCGCCGATGATGCCATTTCCCTTCAATCCAACAGCTGTGACAACGCCACTCCAGCGTCAACTCATCCCCATTCCGGTGATGGATGGCGGTGCCGGAGGCTGTGGCGGTGGCGGTGGCATAGCCGACATAGGCAAGCGTCGCTTCGAGCTGGAGGACAGCGTGGCCATTGCCGATGTGCCTAGCAAGATGCGCAAGGTGCCCATCAATAGTCGCCTCGGACCCCGTGTCAATCCCAACATGCAGCAGCACAATAGCTCGCTGGAGCTGCGCAAGGTGCCGCGCGGCTTGAACACCATTGCCCATCTGAACAATCATTTTGCCAAATTTGGTAAAATTGTCAACATCCAAGTGTCATATGAGGGTGATCCAGAGGCGGCCATTGTCACGTTCTCCACGCATGCGGAGGCGAATGTGGCCTATAGAAGCACCGAGGCGGTGCTCAACAATCGTTTCATCAAGGTCTTTTGGCACAACGACAACAACAGCGGCAACAACATGGGCAACAACAGCGCCAACAACAACAACGACTCGGGCAATGTGAACGTAAATCGCAAGAGTCAATATCATTTGCATAATGTGCCCGCCATGCCCACGCCCAGTGCGGATAGCGCCAAAACCAGCAACAACAATGCCAATCTGACCGCGCCCCTGACGGAAACAGGCAGCAGTAACAATGCAGCAGCAACAGCGCCCACATCGGATCAGGCACTGGCCAGCACTGCAGCGCCAGCCTCGATGCGATTGAAGCTGAATGTGAATGCCGCAGGCAATGCAGCTGCAAATGGCGCTGCCCGGGGACTGACGCCAGCTGCGAATGCGGCGAGCATACGAAAGAAGCAGGAGGAGCAACAGAAGGCGATGCATCAGCTGGCGAATGGGCTGCGCAAGCGCAAGCAGGAGCTGCTCCAGAGCTATGTGAAACAAATGAAGACGGCACTGGAACTGGTCGAACGCATGGATCAACAGGATGTGCAGCGTGCACCGACGCTGGAGACAATCAAGGTGCTGCAGGCGACCATTGATAAGCTGCGCAAGGATGTGCACGCCGATCAGGACCAGATGCAGGCGCAAATGCAACAACAGCAGCAGCAGCAACAACAACAGCAACAACCACTGCCCGTCAAGAAAACCAAAGAGCAACAGAAGAAGGAGCTGCTCGATATGGAACTGGAGCTAATTGCCCAGCAGCAGGAGGGTAACGACACCACAGCCATTCAGAAACGGCTCGAGGAGCTGCAGCGCACGCTCTCTATAACAGGCGGTGGTGGCAACATGTCCGGCGGTGGCGCTAAGCCTCCTGGTGCTGGTGCACGCAAGCGTGCCACGTATCCCGAAGGCTCCACCCGTGTTGATCGACGTCCCAAAGCGATTGTCGTCACTGGCTTTGCCGCTGAGGAAGCCGATTTTGTGCTGGGTCACTTTAAGGTAAATCATTGAAATCACGACGAATCTTGACCTGGCTTACATTGGGGCATTGGGTTTAATTGCAGCATTTCGGCGAGATATCCAAACACGATGTTGACCGTGAAATTCCACAACTGATACTCTCATACGCCACACGCATCAATGCCGAGCAGGCCGTGCTCCGTGGCAAAATGTACAAAGACAAGCTCCTGCAGGTGAGGACACGATTAGATAACTCAACGGACTTATATACGAATGTCGAAAAATATTACTCAGAATACGAAAATTCGGAAAATAAAATTAGGAATCCAAAATTAGGAATCGAATAATTAGGAATACAAAATTAGGGATCAAATAATTAGGAATCCTAAATTAGGAAGACAAAAATTTGGAGAGCAAAAATTAGGAAATCAAAATTGGGAAAACAAAAATTAGGAAAAGCCGAAATCAAAAATATTTTATCAAAAGTCGCACGATTTTTAAAAAAATATTTTTGATATAAGACAACATTTGTCGAACCATTTACTTCAAAATCAGGACTTCGATTGCCAGCGCATGTGATTTATTCAAACCATTTATTTCAAAATCTTCATGTTTATATTGTGGGCCACATTATATAAAAAAGCAAAACATTTTTCATCTTTGTAGCGATTTTAGACGGTTGTCTACCAATTTATATTTTGATTGCTTTTCCCGGCCTATCTCCAATGACAGAATTAATTGAATTCTAAGATATTTTTCCCAATTTTTTTTTCCTTATTTTTGTACTCTGAATATTTTTCTTGGTTCAAATCCCTAATTTATGATTCCTAATATTTTCTTCCCAATTTGGGATTCCTAAAATTTTATTCTTGGTTTTTTTTTCTTCTTTTTTAAAATTCCTTAAAAAAGTTTCGGAATTCGTATGAAGTACCAACTCAACGATTATTTGCAATATAATACTCTATAATATCATATCAATAGATATCCTGGGCACCCGTTGTTACAACGCCTGCAGCCGTTCCCATGGGCGCTCCAGCTGACAAGATGCCCGTCGCTGTTATTTCCCCACTGCTGAATGCTGCTGACGAAAAGATGGATAATCCGAAGCAAATGATGCACTCGGTGAGCGAGAGTGAGTCGATGTTGGGCAGCGATACACTGCCGGAGCTCCGTCTGGAGGATGAGGAAGAAGATGAGGAGTCTGAGGATCGTTCCTGGCGTCGTTGATGCAACGCCCCGCGCTCCTCCTAGTGGGTGGCAAGCTCCAAGTGGCTCATATTCGTTAGGCAAAGCATTAATGTATTTCTATTTGTTGTTATTCTTCTATACCTAAAACTCGGCACGTATACATTGATATACAACATATGTAGGATGTGTATGCATGCAAGGGAAACATCGTTAATTGTATACAAAAACAAAAAACAAAACGCTAATATTATGTACAATATTTTAAACTATCATAAATGGCAAACATCAGCCCCTATAACACACAGGACATTTGCAACTGTTGGTAGCTCTACTGCTAATCCTAATGGAATATAATCTATAAAGGTCATAAAATTAAACGCTCTTACTATTACTAATATTTACCGAATATAAGTTATATATGTATATGTATGTACATCGCATTCGATATACCGAATGGATTTAGGGTTTAGGCTAAGCGCCACTATATAGTCCATAATTAACAAGAGCAACTAAAATAACAACAAGAACAATGGAATAGAAAACAACAGCAACAACAACTACACAATTATGCGTTACAAATGCAACAAATGCATTGATTAAGCATCTTAAATTAGTTACTTCTTTGTATTTACATATTTTTCCCGCTATCCTTATGTTCAGTTATAAAAAAAAAAAACGAAAAACAAGCAAAAAATTACTAAACAAAAAAATCGTAAAACAAATCAAAGTTAAAACAACAACAAAAACTTAGCATCGTGAATACAAAAGCAAGTTATAGAGAGAGTATAATAATAAAGTAAATAGTTTCGTATTTGCTTTTAATTTCACATAAAAACTAATTGTTTTATTACAACATGGAAAAGGAAATAATGAAATTCACTTGATTTAATCAAGTGAAAAGGCACAAAGAATCTGAAAAGATTAAAGGACATTTGAATAATAATGATAAGGTTATCGTGGCTCTTATCATGTTAAGCGTTGCCAGCTTATACAACAGCTGCTCTTTCTCGGATACAACTGCCGTGTAACTTAATAATAAAAGTTAACTTAAATCGGTCTTAGCTGTCGTATAAACGTGACAAATGCCACGCAATATGCTTATCTATATCGATAACTTTCAGGCGATTGTTCTTCACCGTCTTATCGATAGGAATTGTGGTGAAATCTGAGCTATCGACCTTTCCACATCACTAAAAAAAATAATGTTTGTGGCGGGAATTAATTTGTTTTTCGCTGTAATTGCTTAATGTTTAGCCTCTTGAAATGTTTTCGATATGCGAAATGTGCGCGTTATAGTTACAGCACCAAGCAAACCCATGACATGAAGTATCTGAATGTTGCTGAAAAGAATGATGCGGCCAAAACCATCGCTGGCCTTTTATCAAATGGAGCTGCACATCGGGTATAATCAACAAATACAATTTATTTACAAACATTCTAAATTATAAACATATATTTCATATGATTTGCAGCGCGAAGGCTACTCGGTGTACAATAAAATATTTGATTTCGAGGCAACGGTGCGCGGTCGCAATGCCAAAATGGTCATGACCTCCGTGTCGGGACATTTGATGCAACTGGAGTTTCTCGTCTCGTATCGCAACTGGCGCAGTGTTGATCCACGTTCGCTGTTCGATGCTCCTATACGCAAAACCGTTGGTGAGAACTATCAGCCCATCAAGCGCACTCTGGAACGCGAGATTCGCGGCTGTCAGGGCTTGATCATTTGGACGGATTGCGATCGTGAAGGCGAAAACATTGGCTTTGAGATTATTGACGTGTGCCGCGCCATCAAACCCAATTTGACCATATATCGCGCTACTTTCTCAGAGATAACGAGCACCGCAGTGCGGCGGGCCTTGCAGCAACTTGGGGAGCCAGACAAACGCCAGAGCGATGCAGTTGACGTGCGCACCGAGTTGGATCTGCGCACGGGAGCTGCCATAACCCGATTTCAAACGCTGCGACTGCAGCGCATGTTCCCCGAGAAGATTGCCGATAAACTCATCTCGTATGGCAGCTGCCAGATTCCCACTCTGGGATTTGTGGCTGAGCGTTACAAGGAGATCGAAGCGTTTGTCTCCGAGGCCTTTTGGAAAATCAGAGGTAGCTTATCAAACGGGTTGTGTGACGAGTTTTTTGATTAAGAGCTCTCCCATTTTAAACAGTGCTGCACACCATAGAAGATCTGACGGTGGAGTTCAATTGGGCGCGCAATCGTTTGTTCGACAAGGAGGCCTGCGAGAACTATCTGCTGTTGTGTCTGGCCGAGCCAGAGCCTCGCGCAACTGTCGAAAGTGTCACGGTGAAGCCCAAACACAAGTGGCGTCCCACACCATTGGATACGGTGGAAATGGAAAAGCTGGGATCCCGCAAACTGAAACTGTCTGCTAAGGAAACAATGACTATAGCTGAAAAGCTATACACTAAAGGCATCATAAGCTATCCGCGTACTGAGACGAATCAGTTCTCCAAGGAATTCGCTTTGGCACCGCTCGTAGAGCAGCAGACTGGACATGGAGCTTGGGGAGATTTCGCCCGGCGTGTTCTCGAATGGGGTCCAAATCCCCGCAATGGCAACAAATCAGATCAAGCTCATCCGCCCATACATCCAACAAAGCTGGTCACAGGTGAGTTGAACTTGACTTTCTAAACGTCATATCCGGGGACTGCAAATAAGAGTTATAAATGCTAATTTCAACTAAAAAAATTACTGTGAAGGAAATATGCTACAGTAAAATGGTGTACACCAGATTCTTATTTCAGTCGGAGCTACCGATATCTGCCAAAAACTTATATTTTCAATTTATACAGATATACAATCATATTTAATTCCTATTTAAAAAGTCAAAAATAATGAATCATATTCAGTTTTTTAATAAAAGTTGAGAAATAACACCTATTTCTGATTTTTTCAATAAAAATAAAAAAAGGAGTGATTTTTGATTTTTATTTTAAAAGTTACAAATAAGAGTTATTCCGTAACTTTTATTTTAAAAATCAAAAATAAAAGTTGAAGTGATTTTATATTTTTTGGTATTTTCATGATTTATATTTAATATTAATTGATATTTTGTTTGCCAATAACACTATGTAACAAGATTTTTGTCCATGGGTTGTAATTGTCATTTCCTAGTCAGTTAGGTCCCAAAAGTATAGAAAACAGCTGTTGTCCCAAGATAACTTTGCTTTGATGGGAGATTACATTTGGGGATTGATAGAGAAAGTGACTCGCAGTATAAACGCAAATGTCGAAAAACCACCCACTTCTGATTTACTTTTATGTTTTAGGTTTTCTGAAGTTTTAATAAAATCTAGTTTTGATTTATATGTGCTGTTCTGTATGATTTTCTCTGTTGTAAAAGACTCAAACACGTCTTTCTTAGAATTTTAGCATATTATAATGAATTTCATTGTCCTTGTGACAAAAGCAAAGTTTCCGAGGAATATTAGGTGGTTTCCATACTTTTAAGATATAACAGACTAGGAAATAACAATTACATCCCAAGGACTGAGAAATTTTTTATTTTTGTTACATAGTGTAATTACTTCATACATATATTACTGCAACAGAATATAGAAGTAAAAAGGAAATATTATGGAAAAAGTCGGATCCTTAATTTCGCTCTTAAAGGACATGTGATGCATATGACAGGTCTCGAATAATAGATCAAGAATATTTTTAAATTTTAGTAATACAACACTTGGTTCTAAAGATATACGCTTTAACTTTTATTTTTGATTTTAAAAATAAAAGTTGCGGAATATTATTTGTTACTTTTAAAATAAAAATCAAAAATAAATCTTATTTTTTATTTATATTTAATAATCAGAAATAAGTATTATTTCACAACTTTTTATTAAAAGTTTAATATTAATGTTTATTATTGACTTTTTAAATACAAAATAAAAATCATTTTTATTTCGTAACTTTAAAATATAAATTTGAAAATAATTGTTAATTTGCAATTTTTATTTCAAAACTTGTAACAGTTACGGTCCCTGACCGTAATCCAATCTTGTTTGTTTGGTATTCTCTTATACGTTCTGATCAAATATCGATTAAAGAAACCTTTGATTTGTGGTGCTATTGAATTTGAGTTGACTTCTTGCAGATCTGCAGGGCAACGAGGCGCGTGTCTATGAGCTGGTCGTGCGTCACTTTCTCGCCTGCGTCAGCAAGGACGCCGTCGGATCGGAGACCATTGTTCACATAGATATCGCCGGCGAGAAGTTCAATGCCAATGGTCTGGTCATCTACGAGCGCAACTATTTGGACGTGTATGTGTACGACAAGTGGAGCGCCAAGCAGATTCACAACTATGAGCAGGGCCAGCGGTTCGAGCCCACCGAGATAATGCTGCACGAGGGGGCAACGACAGCGCCACCTTTGCTCACCGAAGCGGATCTGATAGCGCTGATGGAGAAGCACGGCATTGGCACGGATGCCACGCATGCGGAGCATATTAATACCATCAAGGAGCGCGGTTACATTGGCGTCGTGGACAAGGGCGCTCTCATACCGGGCGTCATTGGCATGGGACTGTATGAGGGCTATGACGCCATGGAGTTGGCGCTGGCCAAGCCGCTGCTGCGTGCCGAATTCGAGTCGGATCTGAAACGCATTTGCCTGGGCGAAAAGGATCCCAAGCTGGTGCTGCGCGAGCAAATCCAAAAGTACAAAGCAGCCTATCAACAGATCACGGACAAGATCACGGCCATGGATGCGAAAATCTCGCAGCGTCTTAATGAAACACCCGTGACAGCGACGTCCACATCCACAGGCGCACCAGAAACGGCCAATGCCATGATAAAGGAACTCTTTAGGTGCCCCAAATGTGATCAGGCTCCATTGGCGCTCAAGCCGAAAAAGACGCCAGGCAGTTTCTTCATCGGTTGCCTCAATTTTCCCGACTGCAAGAACGTTGTGTGGCTGCCCGAGGAGTGCAAGGAGATTAGCGTGCTGGACGAGTGTTGTCCACGCTGTGGCGATGGCTATCATCTGCTCAAGTTCCGATTGAGCACGCCCTACTATCGGGGTCTCTTTAATGCACCTAATGGCTGGTACAAGAACTGCCTGCGCTGCGATGAGCTCTTCCGCAGCACCTTCAACATCAATCTGGATCAAGTGAAGCGTGTGGGCGGCATTGTGGCGCAGGCAACGAGTTCAGGTGGTGGTCCAGGTCCAGGACCAGGTGGTGGAGGTGCTCCAGGACCAGGTGGTGGACGTGCTCCTGGTGGTGGAGGTGCTGGCGCCTCTGGAGGAGGCGGTTGGGGCTCATTGGGTGGTGGCAGCTCAAACAAAGCAACCAAGCCAGGAGGAGGCAACAATACCAAAGCTGCCAAGAAAACAGTCAATCCAAAAGCAACCAAAACGAAGCGAAACAACAAAACAAACAACACAACAACAACGACAAGTGTTAGGAGCTACTTTACGGCTACCAGCTCGAGCATTGACCAGGACAACGGCAGTCTCGATGGCTTCTTTGACAGCAACGACGGCTTCGAGGAACAAATGCTTGCGGCGGCAGCCATGGCGGAGTCCACAGATGCGCAACCAGTTGATGAACTGGACGAGGATATTGCCGCCGCCTTTGCTGCCGACGATGATGCGGACTTTGAGGCACTGGTGAGTGCTGGCGGCGGCGATAACTGGCAGCCACCTCCCTCGCCACCAGCTGGAGCAGCAGCTGCTGCTCCTAATCTGGACAGCAGCTTGACTCAATGGGTGCGCAACGCCTACGAGTCCGAGGAGACGCCCATGCTCTGGGGCAGACAGGCACGTGCCGCTGCCGAGCCACAGCCGGTGGTGAAGCGGATGCGACTTGCTGATAGTACGGCTGTGGAATCTCCTGCTCCACCTGCGGCGGTGCTTTGCAGCGGCTGTCATCAGCCGGCGCGTCAACAGACGGTGCTCAAGGATGGACCCAATCAGGGCAGACACTACTACAAGTGTCCCAAGCCCAAGGAGTGCAAGTTCTTTCAATGGGCTGATGATCAGTCGCCAGCTGCTGCAAGTGGAAATACCGACTCCAGTTGGGGCTCAAATCAAAGAGCAGCTGCCTCCAAAGATAGCGATTCCTGGGGCTCAAGAGGAGCTGCACAGCCAAGATCAGGTAGTTCACAGAATGCCGATTCCAACTCTTCAAATTGGGGCACAGCTGGAGCTGGCAGATCTCAGGAAACCCAGCCATGGGGCAGTGGCAACAACTCTTCCAGTTGGGGTACAGCTAGACCGCCAAGTCAAAGAGCAGACACCTCCAATCCTAGCACATCTTGGGGCACAGGCGGAGCTTCACAACAAACCGCTGGCAACTCTAAGGAATCCAATTCCTGGGGCAGCGGCAAGAGCTCTTCAAGTCAGGGCAAATCCCAGGCTGCCAATTCTTGGGGCAGTGGCAACAACTCCACTAAAGTTGCCCCCGGAAGTCGTAGCAACTACAACAACTCAAATACGACTTTAGGCAGCGGCAGTGGCACCAAAATGCGCTCCAATTCCAGCAGTACGGTGACCATCACCCAAACTCCAAAACCCGCCAATTCCAAGGATGTTAAATGCAATTGCGGCAAAGCCGCCAGCAGCCTCATCGTGCGCAAGGACGGACCCAACCAGGGACGTCCCTTCTTTGCCTGTCCAAACCGCGAGAAGAGCTGCGGCTTCTTCCAATGGGCCGATACGGATGACAATCAAGGTGAGTGAATAAGTGTGAAGATTGAATTCTATATACGAATGTCGAAAAATATTACTCAGAATACGAAAACTCTGAAACAAAATTAGGAATCGAATAATTAGGAATCGAAAATTACGAATCCGAAATTGGGAATACAGTTATTATGAATCCAATATTAGGAAGACAAAAATTGGGAAGACTAAAATTGGGAAAACAAAAATTAGGAAAACTACAATTAGAAAAAGCCGAAATCAAAAATATTTTATTAAAAATCGCGCGATTTATGTTATTATGCGATTTAAGACGGTTGTCTACCCTTTCATATTTTGATGGTTTTTTTTTTCGGGCCTATCTTTAGTGATAGGAAAACCAAAGATACTTTTCCCAATTTTTTTTTTTCCTTTTTTTTGTACTGTGAATATTTTTCTTGGTTGAAATTCCTAATTTATGATTGCGAATATTTTCTTCCCAATTTTGGATTCCTATAATATTATTGTTTTTTTTTTTTCTTTTCTAAAATTCCTTAAAAAAATTTAGGAATTCGTATGAGATACCGAAGATTTGTTGCAAAATTCAGATGATTTCTAAAATATCAAATAAGAAAAACATTCATTAATATCAGAAATAATTGGCATTAATTTTTCTGAGTCCTGTTGAATTTTTTTTGTTATAAGTAAAATATATAATGAACTTTACCGCAATTTTCAATAGTGTTGAAGAACAATTTTGAATTTTGGATTTCTCTAATTATTGCCTTCCCAATTAATTGCTTCTAAGTTTTAATATTGTTTTCCTAACTTTTATTTTCTTATTACAATTACTCTACATCTATTTTCTTCTTCTTGTTTTTCTAACTTTTTTTTCTAATTACAATTATTCTATATTTATTTTCTTAATTTTTTACCCAAATTCTATTATTTCTGAATTATTGAAACTGGTATTACCAAAAAATCCAATTTTTTTCTTTTTAGGCAGCGGCGGCCAACGGCAAACTCAGCAGCAAGGCGGTGGCGAGACTTCGACGGGCGGCGGTCGAACTCGTCGGTGTGGACTGTGCCGGGAGGAGGGCCACACGCGGAATAAGTGTCCACGCAAAGGTGAATTCGACTACTGAGCTAACGACATGAAATAAATACACAGTGCTGGCTGGTCAGTTTTCATTAAATTTAATTTTAAACATTTATTGGAGCGATCAACAGATATCGGTTGGTTATATACGAGTTAGTCAAACTCTTTGAGGTTGGATTCTAAGCTTTAGTTTATAGCATGTATAGCGCGAAAACGGATTTGTAAAATACACACAAACACGATTAAAGTACACATTCTGTATATATTGTAAATATCATACGATTTACGTATACTGTTAACTGAATCATATGTATAAAAAATACTTTATATGAAAAGTTGTTGAAAATCATTTTAAGAAAAACATAAAAACTCGCATTTAATATTACATTTTCAAAGGACATGTCTTTAAATCTGATTAAGAATAAAGAATGGAACGAAAGAAAACTAAAATTATATATAATTTCTTTTATATAATAGATATTTGCCAAATTTAAATCAGCTACATGTCCTTTGAATTTACATACAATATTTAGTACATTTACTTATCTAACTTTATGTATACATATCGAAGCTGTATCTAACATGCTATATAAGCTTATGGATCCTCATCTTTTTAAATATAGCGTCGCATACATAAATACATTTTTTGTTTTTTACGCACATATTCGTTTTTAATTATCGTTAATCGTTATTGTTTTTAACTTCGAGAGCTTGTTTTTAATACAATATTGAGTTGCATTTTGGAAGTTTGTTAAAAATCATAAAATATAATAAAAGCTCATTGTAAAATATATATAATTATATAAGTACATCAAGTGAATAAATAGTTACGATTTACGATAAGAACAATTAAGTCTAAGCTACTCATGTGATTATTTCATATGTATGTATTGAAATTTGTTAAAGCGAAGACAAATGCATTTGGACAGTATCGAAGAAATTGGAACACACTAAAGACAGTTAGGACAAGCTTATGGAAGGTTTCCCAAACGAATTTCTCAATTTGCAAAACCCGAACACAAGCAATCTTTGAGATAAATACATGTATAGATGAAAAATGGAACGTTTTAAGTACATTTGACATTTGATAAACACAGACTTGGATTCACTTAAGCTTATGGACGAGCAATCAACTGTGACTGCGCGCTTTGAGATGCTGGGATTACAGTACCATTTGCCTAGTTGCCTTACTAAATTTAAATTAGCTCCAACTTAAGAAAGTCTTGCTTAGTTTGAATACTATTTAATTATTGTTTAGTCTTCACAAATAAACATTTATTTTAATACACTTGCTTGCGGTATTTTAATATTATTTATAGTCCATCGATAGTCTGTTTTTTAAAGCTATGTTGATAAAGTTATGCCTAAAAATAAATTAGCTGGTGATAAGTAACAGTTTGAATTAAATGGGAAAATAATATGTATTTGTAAGCGAAAGAGTTTGCATTTTAAAGGAAAACTCATGAAAAATTCAAATTCAAAGAATGAAAGCTACAGATATTCTTAACAAACTTTTTGTATATTCCTTTATAGTTAACTTGTATAACAGTTTGTGACTTATGGATGGAATCGGAAAAGTTTACAGGTCATTATACATATCGCAGTTTAGTTGAAAATGGGTTAATTAAGTTATTGATAATACTAATGTATAACAGTTTACAGCAGCAGTGGGCTCGAAATCTGAATTCGGGAGCTCAACAATAACAACAACATCAACAGCGAGTCTTTGGTGCGACTTCACGGCGCCGAATAGGCAGTCGCTGCTCCCAGAGCCACTGCGTGCCCACCGCTGGTTTACAGGCAACAGCTGTTTCAGTTCAGTTTCAGACAAAATTCTAAATAATAGCTTGGATATCAAAGGGGAAATCATAATAAATAATGGATAAATAATCTGTAATACTAGATGCATTTTGGAACTGAGCTCCCAGGCAAATGATACTGTATTATTGAGCTGCATTGGAATGTTTTTTTTGCTTGTGATTAGATTTCCACTTCTGGCGTGAATTTGCGTCAGAAGTAAATCTCCTCCTCCTCGGGTTTGGCACGTGGCGCCTGCCCAGCTGCCGAGCCACCGGTGCGCACTGCACTTCCTCCCGTTCCCGCTCCACCTGCTGCGTGCTGCATCCGGCTACTGGTGGGCGTCTGCGTCAGACGCTGCTGAGCGGCGGAATATGTTGTGTAATGGGATTGCGAGTCGGCACGCGCCACATTTGGTGCTGTTGTTGTTGCCGGCGTTGTCGTCTGCTGGATAATGGCCGGCGAGCTGCCTGTGCGAGCATGTTGTGGCTGTGGCTGCAGTTGTGGAGTGGGCGTGGTCGTGGTTTGTCGCTGTTTATCGGCCAGTTTGAGTGGAAATATTTGTTGCACCCCAGCGACGCCAGCTGTGGCTGGTGAGGAGCTGCTGTTGTTGAAGCTGGCGGATTTATCGACACGTGCACCGGAAGACAACGACGAGAGTTTCATGGGCAGCTTCTGTTTGACCAGCGTGGAGTTCGCTTTGGGTGCATTATTGGCGCTCAGCAAATGGACGGGTGGTGTTTTGCAATTGGAGCTGCCACTGAGCCACTTCTCCTTGCGCCGATCAATCGTGGAGGCCGTGCTGGCTCCAGTTGGCGTGTCCAGCTCATGGGCATCCTCGGGCACAGCGACGGGGGCAAGCGCCGGGGACGACAGCGTGGGCAGCGGTGTGCTCGGCGAGAGCAGCAGTCCCTGGCTGGAGAGTAGCTCCATTTTGCGATACAGCTGCTCACGCTGCTGACGCACATCCTCCTGCTCGGCTTTGATTTCCTGCTGCAACTGCAGCTGCTGTGCCCTCATCTCGGCCAGCTCATCGAGCTGCTGCTGCTTCTGCCTCAGCCAGGCTGTTTTCTCCTCCTGCAGTTTATCCTGCAAATTGCGCAGCTCCTCCAGCTGATCCTTGTGCGTATATGCCGCCGCCCCACTTCCTCCGCCGCCGCCGCCTCCGCTGCTGCTATTGCGCGGACTCTCGCGATACAGCGCCAACTGCAGCTGCAGGCTTTGGATGCAGGTCATTTGCTGTGAGATGATGCAGAGCAGCGTGTGCAGATGATGGGACACCTGCAGTACCGCATAGTGGTGCTCCTTGCTGTTGGCAGGCAACGTGCTCGCATGCAATTGCAGCTGTGACTGGGATTGGGACTGAGACTGTTCGTTTGTCTGCGTCGTTTTCAGTTCCCGCTTCTCCTCCAGCTCCTGAAGGCGGGGCGTCAGCTTGGCGCCCAGTTTGCCGCGCTTCTCGTCGAATCCCGCAAAGGTTTCCGCGCGCTTCGGCAGCGTGGGCGACGCATAGAGCACGCTCTGTTTCTCGCCCACGCTGCTGACCGTGCGGGAGACGGGCAGACCCGTGGACGCCGTGTAAATGCTCGCCGCCAGCTGACTAATGTCCTGGACGGTGTTGAGCACCCGGCGCCACAGCTCGGCGGTGTCGCAGTCGGTGCTGACCAGCTCCTTGTACGAGCCAAAGGCGGCCAGAAAGTTGGCCGCATTGCCGTTTGTATTCTGGGTATTGATGTCACTAAAATGTTGCTGTTGCTTCAGCAGATTGAACTGCAGCAGGAGCTTCTCCTCCAGCAGCAGCGCCTGCTCGATGTCCTTTTGACGCATCTTCTCGATCGTCTCGCGCTTGTTGACGCCAATGCGCAGCTTCTCCTCGGCGGTCAGGGCCTCCGCCTCAATGATGTCCGTGGCGGGACAGTCGAGGACCGCCTGGCGAATGGTCTGTATCCAGGTCTGTTTATCCTTTGGTGTTTGCACCTTCAGTTCGTACATTTCCGGGAAATCGGGGTTGGAACTTATGATATAAATGCCACGGGATTCGGTGCCAGCTTTCTCCCGTATCAACAATTTCTGGAGCGGCACAACGCCCGCCTTGTGCTCGGGCGTAAAGAAGGCATATTTATTATGCGCCGAGTTCTCGCTGAGAAAGCACAGGCAATCGGTGAGGACGACAACGAGCACCAGCTGAGTTTTGGCCCGTCCCTGCATCAAAGTGGCGAGTCCATCGAATTTCAGACGACGCCGCGACTCCACACCCAACTCCGTCTTCCGGAATGGCTTATTCTTGTATATCGCAAACGATTTAGCATCGACGCGTGCATAGATCTCCAGCTGGCGCTCCCGCAGCTCCTTCTCGGCCACGCACGCATCCACATCCACGAGCAGGGATTTGACCAAATTCAAGGCATGCTGCAGCTTATCCGTCTCCAGTTTATTGTCCCGGGCGCTCTTCAGCAGCGGCTCAATGAGCAGCGGATACTTCGTGAGTCGCTGCGTCACAAACAATATGCACTCCGGAATACCCTTCTTCTTGAGCAACGGATTCTGCAGACAGTGCTTGTACCACTCGGCGAAGCTCGGCTCGGCCAGGCACTGCTTGAACTGCTCCAGGGCGCTGCGGTGATTCGCACAGAACTCGCCATAGGCCAGACGCAAGCATTGCGCCTGTTCCAGCGAGAAGAACTCCAGCAGTATGTCCGCAATGCTGTCCACGACCAGATTCTCGCGCTGCTTCAGCCGCAGCTGACGGAGGAAGCACGTGTGCAGCTCCGTCAGCTGTTGCAGGCGCGGGAACATGCTGTGAATGTTGAGAGCGGGAAAATGACGCTCCAGACTCTCGACGAACACTTTGCGCATAACAATTAGCGTTTGGCAGTGATGCTTCTCCGTCATGATGAACTCATAGATGTGCTCCTGTCGCTTTATCTGCAGCTCCTTGAGCGTTTTCAGCTGCTCCTTGGGCACATTCGGTGTCCACGAGTCCGGTTCAAGCAGCACAATGCCCAACGCTGGATCGGCGCCCAAATCCTGTGCCTCAATTGGCGGATCATTGAGAAACTGCAGTTCGGCCGCCCGGATCAGGGGCTGTTGTTCCTCCTGCTGGTTGCTCAGCTGCTGCAACTGCATGTGCAGTCCCTCGGAGCCATCACAGAAGTCCTGACCCGCGATTAGTTTCTTACTATGCAGTTTATTGCTCTCGAGATGTGAATCCATATCGCCGGCATTCAGCTGGACACCGCCCACCAGTGACTTCGTCTTGGCCTTGGGCTTCTTTTTGCGAAAGAATAGGGAGCCCCGTTTGGGCCGCTTCTCTACGTGATCGTACACCTCGATTTTGGCATGCGAACGCAACAGACTCTGATTCTCATCCTCGCTATCCGTGAGATGGCGGGCAATCGCCTTGATGTCCTCCTTGGCAATGATCGACGATGTCGAGATGCTCTTCTGCAACGGTATCCGACTGATTATCTCCGTCGCCAGACTCCGTTTAGCTGCAATACGCTCAAAGTCTCGTGCCAGCTCCGCCTCATTCAGCGAATGCGTCGAAATGCCTGGAATAGTTGCAAAAGCAAAAGCACGAAATAATTAACTTGCTTAGTATAGTAGCTTGGACTTGGACTGCCGTCAATGCCATCGACTCAAATGCGGCGCTGATAACACGCCGGGGCTCTTGTGGAATTCCTTATCGTAATCGAAACTAACTTCGACACGGCTCCCTACACACACCTCGGATGCGGCACATTAGTGCAGCAGAAGCGTTTGCCAAAGATAACTTCAACTAAAATCAACTATTTGGACTATTTAGTCCAAGTCTGAAGTATATTCCTCTTAGAGGTCTGCATGGCTGCATTCAAAACGTCAAATGAGACATTCATGCTCAACTAAATTGAATGAGTTTGGCTGCGTCTTCCAACGAATTGAATGAATGAATTGAAACCGAAAGCTTCACATTCAAAAAAGGCAGAGTGAATTGATTGGCGAAATAATTGTATTTAATTTTTAATTTAAAGTAAAAATATAGTCAGAAAAACATTTCTATGCCCTAAATTTTCTGATATCCAATTTTGTGACCAACAATATTAACTGTAACATATAAATTACTAAAAAAAAAAATAAGTTGTATTCTGAGTACTCTAAAAATCTTTGCTTCATTCATTTCATTCGTTTCTCGTTCACTCGATGCCTTTCATATGAGTACCCAAATTAATGTCGAAAATGGGTATTCAGTCAATGAGAACCGGATCTTTGAATTTATTGCACTCAGGGAACTGAATTAAACTCACGATTACTCAGAGACGCTCAAGTTTGAATGCAGCCGTGCAGACCTCTAATTCCTTTCGGTATAATCCTCGATGTGTTAATTATCTTATTATTTAAGTATATTCCTGACAAATAATTTAAAATATTGCATCAGAAAAGAATAATGCAAGGAATAGAAAACAAATCTTCTTTATTTATTATACTAAAAATAACTTTAATGTCTTCGACGTCGCTTAAATTCTCTCAATAAATTTCTTAATTCTTTTCTAATTTATTTTCTAAAATAAAACAAACAACTATCTATTTTGAATTTATAATAGTTTATATTTACATAAAAACAAAATAAAACTTGTTTATTAATTTCTTGATAAGAATCAACAATTTATTTTTATTTTATCTTTGGATTGTCGTTCCAGCTTGTTTGTTTCTTGTAACATTATTCAAAACTACTTTTTTAGATTTATGTGGGTTGACTCATATGGTAATAATAATTTAGATTTCTCTCCATCGATTTTAATGATAAATATGTATATTAAACGACTCAAATATTTTATAGTTGTGTAACTAAAGGAAGCATGCAAATTTTCTGCAGAATTTTATATTTAAAATGCCTTAAAATAACTGCACAAAAAATCATAAATTCCTTGTTTAAAATGTTGATTTATATTTCAAACTGTATATGAAAAAATCAAATATACCTTTATTCATTAGATCGCAGAAAATGTGAAGCTTTAGAATTGGATAAACTTAAAAAATAGATAAGAATTTATTTCTTATACGCAAGCCAGAAAAAATATGCGTACAACCTTTTTTTACTTTAACAGCTATTGTAAGTGAAGTCTTCATAGAAAACAAAAATTTTTATTTGGAAAGGTCGTTTAAATTCCGTTTGAATGATGCAAAATTTTCCTTAACCCATTGAGTACCCATTGAAAATTTTGAATTTTTGTGAACGTCTACATTTTCAACTTTTATCATCGATTTTAAAAAAAAATATTTTGACGCAAAAAAATTCTTTTTTATGATATAATAAGATATAATGCCAAATTTGTTGACCAGTGTTAACAATGCTAGAATCTGCTAATAGAAAAATCTAGTCTTCATCCGCTCACCTACACTTTGTGGCAAACTTGCAAGTTCAAAGCAACCGCATTCTTGTCTATTGATTGTCTGCGCTTTTATGGCCACCAGATACATAAACCCAACCCACAACCGGCAATTGATCAGAGTTTTGTAAAAAGTCTGTATACTAACCGCCAGTGCTATTGCGTGCTGATCGACGACGTTGCTCGGTGACCCGTATGGTTTCCTGCTCCTCGCTGTCCAGACTGGACAGGCTGACGCTTTTGTTGGTGCAATCGCCGGTGGCGCTGGCATCGTCGACGGCTGTCCAGGACTTGCGACGATCCGTGTGCAGGAGGAGACACTGTTGTGGCGCCGCCGCTGACCACATGAGGCCAACGTTGCTGCCGCTTCCTTTGCCGTTGCCGGCATTGCTGAGATCTGGCAGCGAGGCGCTTAAAATGGCAGCACTGAGCAGTCCATAGCTGTTGGTTAGACCATCCTGATGATGTTGGTTGCTGGTCGAGTTTTTCATTTGTTGCACCGTCTCGCGTATATTTTGCAGCTGACTCAGTGTATCCTCAAAAATGTTGTTGTATTTGGATGCCGAGGCGGGACTGTGAGGCGTAACATTGATAATGGGTATCATGTTGATATTCATGTTGTTATTGTTGTTGCTGTTGTTGGTGCTGCAGTTATTACTATTACTGTGGTTGTTATTATTGCTTTGTACAACAGTCGGAGGTGCGTTTATAACAGGAATACAGTAGTTTTGGCTCTCAACAACATTGACAATTTTTGCTGTGCCATTGGTTATTATCGATGGAGCTACTCCTCTGGCTGACACGTCGCAATTGGAGTTTAAAAAATCGGTGACTACATCATTGTCACTGTCATTCTCATCGACGGCGGCGGCGGCGGCTGCGTTGTTGTCGACCGTGGCTGCATTGTTGTGCGCGTTGTCCATATTATGATGCTACGTTTTGGTATTTTTTTGGTATTTTCTCTATTGTTTCGTTTTCTTTGTGTTTGTAGTTTTTGTTGTTGTCTCTGTCGTAGAAAAAGAAAGTTAAGTACTAAACACCTACATACACCCGCACACATGCACATACACAGGCGGGCACACGTACACATGCATACTAATGTACGCACACCACGTAAAAACTGATGCTTTTCTGCATGCAGTTTTTTTTTCTTTTTTGACTATTATTGATTTTCCCACACGCACATACACAAACACAAAAACTCACGACGGACTCACCCGCCTTGTTGCGCGTTCTAATTGTTGCGCCTTCGCCTTCGAGGACGAGGACAACAACGACGACAGCGTCCCACCAACGTCCTTGCACAATTCTGAAAACAAGTGGAACAACAACAACAGCAGCTGCGTACGAAATGCAAAGGCGTTGGCGGAATGGAACAAGGGTGCGTGAAATACAACGCGAGCAACAAACAATTCAACTATTTGAGTTGCCTTAATATTCGAACAAAACGAAGCTAAAGTTAATGAGATTTGCAACAATTAAAACTAGCTAGAGTTTCTGTGGCTCGATAGTTGCCACCGTGTTTTCGGAGCCAGGGCTGCCACCTTATTTTGCCAAAGGTTGGTCAAGGCTGCCACATTGTTGCATACAGTTTATAAAAAGAAGAGCAAGTGAGCAATAAATAACAATTCGGTAGGAACATGTTCACTTGCTCACTTCAGTGAGCAACTCTTTTTTGTTCACTCACTCATGAGCAACCCAACACTAGCAAGCAAGAGCAAACGTGAAAGAAAGAATATTTAGCTAGTTTGTAATTGGCAAATTTTTAGTTAATACATACATTTAGTGCATATCATTTAAGCTTCAGACCCGCATCCAACCATGCAGGTAATTTTGACGTTCTCTCAGCACTACGACATCGCTACTTCCAGTCGCACCGTCTGGGTTAATATAAAATGCATCCGCCGATAGCAAAGCGTAGGAAAAAGAGACACGCAATCAAATGAATATTTTGTTATTTCTGCTGTACTTGTTTGTTTGTTTATGTTTTTCTTATTTTTTACATATAGTGGGTGCCTAGGCTGCTGTTGCTGATGCTGGCGCTGTTTTGCAGCAGCGTCGTCGTCGTCGATTGCTTCTATGTGCCCGGCGTGGCGCCCGTTGAATTTGTGCGCGGCCAAAAAATCGATGTGAAGGCTGTGAAAATGACCAGTAGCCGCACACAGCTGCCGTATCAGTATTATTCGCTACGCTTTTGTTATCCTAAGAATGGCACACTTATCTTTAAATCGGAGAATCTCGGTGAAGTGCTGCGCGGTGATCGCATTGTGAACACACCCTACGAGGTCCAAATGGCTGAGAACATCAATTGCAAGCTGCTGTGCAATCAAAAGGATCTTCCCATTACCTGGACCAAAGAGGACTCGGCAACGGTCGCTGAGCGCATAGAGCACGAGTATTTTGTACATCTGCTCGTTGATAATTTACCAGTGGCAACGCGAATTGTCAACGTCAACAATCCAAACGATATCACCTACGAGCATGGATATCGTTTGGGCCAAGTGGATGGCGACAACATTTACATAAACAATCATCTCAAATTTATACTCTCCTATCACATGTACACCAAGGATAAATATCGTGTGGTCGGCTTTGAGGTGTTGACTGGCTCGGTTAACCATAAGGAGCTCAAATTTGAGGATGACACTTGCAATTTTCCTGACAACCCGCGTCCACAGCTTGTCAATCCGTCGGGAGAAACGAAACTCTATTTCACATACTCGGTTGTGTGGAAGGAGTCCAAGGTGAGCTGGGCCTCACGTTGGGATATCTATCTGGGCATGCGGGATGTGCAGATCCATTGGTTCAGCATCATCAATTCGCTGGTCGTCGTATTCTTCCTTTCGGGCATACTGACCATGATTATGATACGTACGCTGAGACGTGACATTGCCCGCTACAATACGGATGATAATATCGAGGATACACTGGAGGAAACTGGCTGGAAGTTGGTGCATGGGGATGTCTTTCGTCCACCCAAAAATACTCGACTCTTCTCCGCCATCATTGGCAGCGGCATTCAAATCTTCTTCATGGCAATGATCACTATATTCTTTGCCATGCTGGGCATGTTGTCGCCCTCATCACGCGGTGCTCTCATGTCCTCCGGAATCTTTATGTATGTTTTCATGGGCACCATTGCTGGGTACTATGCAGCGCGCCTCTACAAGACGATGAAGGGACGCGAGTGGAAGCGGGCCGCCTTCCTCACAGCCACCTTGTATCCGGGAATTGTCTTTGGGTA
This sequence comes from Drosophila subquinaria, assembly GCA_037043405.1. Classification (NCBI taxonomy): domain Eukaryota; kingdom Metazoa; phylum Arthropoda; class Insecta; order Diptera; family Drosophilidae; genus Drosophila; species Drosophila subquinaria. Next base: position 84,365 of record JBAMBL010002858.1, on the reverse strand, counting down.
AGACTGCATTTAACACTCCAAAGTGGACTTGATTTAATTTTGAGCTTTCCATAGAACTGGTTTCTTTTTGAACTTCTTCATTTGGGACAAATCCTCGAGTGGCGCTGTGCCCTTTACCACAATGATCTCGCTGCTGTTGCTCTGGTTCGGCATCTCGGTACCGCTGGTTTACCTGGGCTTCTATCTCGGCTATCGCAAGCAGCCGTATCAGCATCCTGTGCGCACCAATATGATTCCACGCCAGGTGCCGGCACAACATTGGTATATGAATGCCGCATTGAGGTAGATATGACTTATTGTTTCAGTTGAACCAATGCTTACATCTCTTTGTTTTAATCTCTTTCCACAGCACTTTGATGGCTGGCATTTTACCATTTGGAGCCGTGTTCATAGAGCTCTTCTTTGTTTTTACGGCCATTTGGCAGAATCAGTTCTATTATTTGTTTGGCTTTCTGTTTTTGGTCTTTTGCATTCTGGTTGTCAGCTGCGGTCAAATCTCAATTGTCATGACCTACTTTCAGCTGTGTGGCGAGGTAAATTGGAATTCTTAAAACGATATTCAAAATCTATATCACTAACTCTTGGTCTTTGCAGGATTATCGATGGTGGTGGCGCAGCTTTATCGTCTCGGGTGGATCGGCTGTTTATGTGCTCTTCTATAGCATATTTTATTTCTTTACCAAACTAGAGATTACAGAATTTATACCCACATTGCTTTACTTGGGCTACACAGGTGCGTTTTAAATTGTTACATATATACAAATTATTGAATTTGTCAGTAATGTTGCTTATTATCTTAATAGGTCTGATGGTACTAACGTTCTGGCTGCTGACCGGATCCATTGGCTTTTTTGCTGCCTATGTTTTCATACTGAAAATCTACGGTGCCGTTAAGATTGATTAAATAAGTTTCTCATTTACATAACGCTGCACACCAAACTATCCCTGCAATATCATTTGATCATAATAATAATTATTGCCTATATATATTATAAATATTTATATATGAAAGTCTAGCATTATAAAAGCAACTGTACCAAGCCCTGAACTGTCCAAGGCCATGATTAATATTCTGTTTAAACTGTACTCTCAAATCAACTAATTGTGCTATAAGTTTCCTTTTAACCAGCTGCTACGCTTTTCCCCCAAAAAGAAAAGAAAACTCGACAACCAATGGGGAAACTTAATTACTAACGTCAATAGTATTTCCTTGGGGGTCACTTAATTTATATATGTGTGTAAAAATCCTAATTTAAGCTAAAACAAGAAATCTAATAAACTAAGCTAAGTATAAATGGCGAATGAGTGATTAAAGTAAATTGATAATGGATATACTCAATTGATGTTAACTTTCTGTTTAAATGAGTTTAACATACTATTAATATGTGGTTAACAGCTTAAAACGATAGTAAATGCTAGACTGTTTTATTGTTTTCAACAGCTGTTCCAAGTGCACCATTTGGGTTGCTTCGTATTTCCAACTTACTCGGGTTAGACACACCCAAAACTCTAACAATAACTTCGCATAATGTTCAAGTTAATTGTGCTGATTTTATTTGCTTTGGCATTTGTATGTTTTCAAACTGTTTCTACCGGCTTTTGGAGTGAATATTATCATGTGATTAGTATATAGATTTAGTGATTCAAAGTATAGTTTATTAATATGTGCTACTTACAGAAACGCGAGCGTACAGACAAGCAGAAGGTCCTATCAAATGTCACTTTCGCACTGTTCTTATTCGGGGAGACATTTGCCCCATTCCGGGCGCCCCATGCAGATAGACGTGATATGTAGAGAATTATTTATATATTTTATTTGTTTGTATTTGTTATTGATCAACTAAAACTATGTAAATTGACATAGCACAAAACTAATTGTTAATTTATTTATTTGCGTTTTTAGTATTTTACACAGAAATCGTTTTAAGCTAACTTGTAAAATATCTAATTAGATCAAATCGTATACACATTGCCATATAATCTGAAGTCTAAACATAATAGTATCTAATCATTTATTTTAGTTAATGCACATTCAATACGTATTTAAAATGTTTTTTTTCGTTTTTGTTTTTTCATTTGTTTAGCTTGGACACGACACGAACCCATTCAATGTGAGCATTTCTTTAAGTAATATTATATCGTATAGCACTAGATTTAGGTATATAAACCATTACAACTTTTATGCTTAATATTGCTAGTCGGAATGAGAGTTACTTAGAGTCTACATTAATTGCTAAATTGAAAACAAATCATTTTCGAATTGTTGCTGTCCTTCCTCCATCTACCCATCTTCTCAAATGATCTCAGTTGAAATGGTTTGAATCGGTTTACCTCAGTGGGTTCCGATTCCTTAAACGCTAGCGATTCCGTTTCGTTTTACGACTCACATTTCCCTCGATGATAATCTATTCATGCAAAGAATTCAAATTTTGATCAAATCATCGAGTGTACTTAAATTTATTATGCTTAATCCTTTGGTTATAATTTAAGTAGCTAAACAATTTCGAGAAAATTTATTTAAATGAATCTATTAATTGATTGGCATTTGTCTGCGTCGTAATTCCGATACAACTTCGGAAAAGGATCCCAATGTTCTCGCAAAAGGTCGCGGTTTGACAGTGACAGTTTCGACAATTTGCACTTTGTTGCGATGAATGATCGGATTAGCAGGACACTTGAATTGCTGTTTTAGTTCGATTTGGGTTCGATTTGTTGTTGGTAGTACCTATAATCTTAATATATTTATGAGTACAAATAAATACCTGAAGTATCTGGCTGGCCTCAAACGCTGTGCCAGGCAGCAGTATAACCGGGGAGCTGACATTGCCCGCCTCCACGCACAGCATGTTGGGGAATTCATCGTCGCCAAAGTCGCTCATTTCTCGCGAGCGATCAATCCAAGGATTCCAAATGACTAGAGAACAAGCAAGAGACATGATAAGTGTTTAGACTCTGTACTTAAAAAAGTGCTTAACGATAAGACACCAAAGTTAGTTATAATACTTCTGATACAAAATTAAATTGATACAGAATTCAGACTCGGATTGCTTAAAGTTCGGATAATAAACACCGCAAATAATAAATATGGCATTTGTTTTAGTGTTTCTTTCAGTGATTAAAACCGTTACCATAACCGTTAACCGGTATTAACCGATTGAAATTGGTAACCTTAATTGAAACCGTAACCAAAACCAAAAAACCTAAATTATTTCAATCGAAAAATCTTTTAGAAACCAATTTATGCATAACGGTTAATTTCATAAAATGTAATCATGTTTTTAAAGTGTAATTATCGTTTTTAAAATTAAATTTACTTTTTATTTCTGGCCTAATTTAATTTATATTTTGACCTCAATAAAAAGATCTTAATTTTTGAATATTTTTTTTAAATTTACCCAACTTTAAAATTTTTAAAATTTGTTTTGTAAACCGAAATTGAAGTCGAAACATACACTAGACGGCATATTTATTTTGACAACATTTAAAGTTAAATCTACTCGTATTTTGAACCTACTTTATGTACATTTTGGCATCAATGGAAAGGTCATTTCAATTCCGTTTGCATGATACAAAACTTTCCTTAACCCATTAAGTACCCATTAAAAATTTTAAATTCTTGTAAAGGTCTATTTTTAAACTTCTTTCCTTGATTTTTAATTTTTAAATAAACATTACTTACCCGTATCGGGAAAATTGTATTTGTGCAGCCTCATCTTACGGCCGGACACCACATTGGTGATCACGTGCTCCTGTGGCGTGTGCTGATAGATGCGATCGGTCCACTCATTTACGGTTACCACCTCGCGACCCTCCTGTTTGTGAATCGGAGTTAATATCTTGATTGACATAAGTAATACTCTTCACGTTTACCTGATACAAGGCGCCCTCTCGGGTCTTGTCTATGAAATGACAGCCTTGTAGACCCGTTATCTGACATCTTCGGACATCTGGTACCTTCAGATAGGTATGCAGCAGCATATTGAAGGTAAAGCTCAGATCTTTGCTGGGATTGTAGACGCCAATGTGAAAGTGTAGCTCCTTCTCACGTAATATCAGACGATAAGTAATGCGAAATCTGTAAATATTAAATGAGATTTATAGTTTTTTTTATATTATGGACTGAAGTTTAGTCCTACTGATAGTTCCATATGGAGCGCGTGAACTCATTGTCCATTAAAGAAAATATCGCCTCAACATCACCATTGTGAAGACGCTCCGGTGCACGCTCCAAATGCCAACGTGTGATTCTAGCAAATCCATGCTGTGGCCCAAAGGACCAAGGGCCAAATTGAGCTAGATTTACGAGAAATAATATAAGAATTGGTTTGATTCGCATTTCAAATGGTTATAAACTTACGAAAGACAAAGGGTATGCCACCACGTATCGCCTTCTTGCCATCAAATGAGGCCAGTTTGCTGCAAAAGGCAAAAGATTCGATTAACTCTGGTAAGGGTCTGTGTCTGGGTCTAAGTTTGGGTTTGAGTTTGAGTTTTTAGCCCTCTCTAAGAAACTGACAACTGGCAGGCAGGCCAAAAGCTTTTGAGCTGACAAAATATTTTTCAAGCATGGCCAGAAAAACACAAGCAGACATTCAGATATTTCTGAACCAATGAAGAAGAAGAACTGCTCGGCTCTCGACGCACAAAAAAGTGTCTGGCAATTGCCCACTTTTTGCTCAATGATTCGTCAGTTTCATCTTTAGGTTTCTGTTCCTGTTTTTGCTTCTTTCTTTTTTTATTTATTGTTTTTTGTGTGTGCGCTAATTTGCCGACGCATCCATCAAGTGGCTCCTGCTCAGCCCTCTGTTAACCCAAAGTGTGTTGCTGTGCCTGGGCAATTGTGTCATTAATATTGTCAGGTTGCAGTGTTGCACATGCAACAAATCAGTTGGACCAGTTGTTTTGCGGAATCCATCCAAGTGGCATTTATTGTGGCAAGTCTTTAAGCATTAGCCAAATTATGCTTTGAATTCGCTTCTGTTTCTGTTTCAGTTTTAGCCAAGTTTACAGTGCCTGGTCACAGTTGTTGACACACGTTAACTCCTTTGGCTCCACAAGCCGCACACAAAAAATTCTCCAGGTTTTTGCCACAAAAACCCCAACTTGCAGCGGTTTTTGTTCAGCATTTCAAAGTTGCTCCTCGCTGTTGCTGGGTTTCCAAATGCCAAAGAGACGGCAACTGGCAACTGCCAACTGGGCGCAACAACAACAACAATAAGACGAAAAAAACAGCAACGCAATGTGTAACGAACATTCGGACAAGCAATCAAAAAGTTGAGAAAAACGCAGAGCAAGGCTAAGAAAATTAGTAAGGAAAAAAGGCACAACACTGCTGATAGACAGAGTGTTATCCTGTAATTCGCAAGATATTCAAGAACAAATTAGTAGGTAGTATTGATGAAATTTTAAAACGCTGTTAGGGTAAGATAACATAAACCATAACATATTACGTATGTATATGTTTTAAATTAGTTCGATATTAACATAAATCAATAAATAGTGTAATTGAAGTAAGTTATACCCACAAAAAAAACCTCTTTACGATGTAAAAGTCTAGTGACGAAAACATTTTCATGCCCCAAAATTTCTGATATCCAATTTTGTGACGAATAATATTAAGTTTTACATATAAATTATTTTAAGCAAAATTTTGGCACTCGGCACATTGCGCTAAAATGTATCAATTCTTCATACCAAATAAAACTCACTCACTGTTTTGCGCAGTGCCGAATGCAAAAATTTTGCTTAAAATAATTTATATGTAAAACTTAATATTATTCGTCACAAAATTGGATATCAGAAATTTTGGGGCATGAAAATGTTTTCGTCACTAGACTTTTACATCGTAAAGAGGTTTTTTTTGTGGGATATCAGAAATTTTTGAATAAGACCTCAGAAATTTTGAAATTGCAATATTTGTTGACAGTATAGCTTTGTCAACTTTGATTATTGTTTGTACAAGCTAAAGCAAATTGTCTGGCAACACTGGTCCCCTTTACAAACACACATGCCCAGCGCAAAAGCTATCAGCACTCTTAAACTCTGGGTGCTATGACACTTTGCTGCTGCTATCCTATTCCCATTCTAAGTATGCAAGCTGCAAGCAGTGCAAAAAGCCCTTCGAAATACCTTTTCAACGATATATAGATCGCATCTGTAGCTTCTATCGTTTGGATGCTATGGTGGTTTCAATTTTAGCGGTTTTTAGCGATTTCCCGCTAAACTAGCGATTTTTCGCAAAAGTCGTAGAGCAAACGTTTCTAGATTTTTGAACAGGAACAAGTCCTCATTCAAACATTTAAGCTATCCAAACAATCAAACTGGCTTCTATGACACTTTGTTGCTGCTGCCCTATTCCAATTCAAAGTAAAACGTATATATTCAGTTAATAGGTTATATCTTCCAAACCTATCGGTAAAATTTTTTGTGTCATATATCAAAAAACGCGAAATTTTACAAACTAAAACATATTGAAATTTAAAAAAAATCGTTAGCGGCGTTTTCTCAAAAACCGCCAAAACGTGGGGGAAAATACCTTATGTCACCTGTAGCAATTTACCTATGTACTTTAGAAAAAAAGTTAAAAGGTATGCATAACAGCCCTTCAAAATACCTTTTCAACGATATATAGATCGCATCTGTAGCTTTTATCGTTTGACTGCTATAAGGGTTTTAATTTTAGCGGTTTTTAGCGATTTCCCGCTAAACTAGCTTTTTTTCGAAAAAGTCGTAGAACAAACGTTTCTAGATTTTTGATCGGGAACAAGTCCTCATTCAAACTTTTAAGCTAAATCAACGATTTGATCCTTACAAACAAACAAACAGACAAACAAACAAACAAACAGACTGACTTTTCATCTCGTTTTGAGAAGGGCACCAAAAATTTCAAAATTAATTATCTTCTGAACCAGTGATCGGATTTTGATGATCAAGGTGTCATTCGACGCGTATTTTTGATAAGAATAGTTAAAAATTAAAAAAAAAAATCAAAAAGGCTCCAACGGCCCCATTAGCTCCAATCATTTAAATTTTGCCCCTCCCACTTACACCTGTTTATCTCACGAACCAGGTGAGTTTTTAAAAGTCTTAGTATGCACATTTGTAAGTTAAGTTGATACCTTTCGATCGGTATATAACTCGACCTGATCGGACAGTCATAGCAAATTTTCCATTCTTCCTGTGTATATATGCTAGTCGCTTTCGCACACTTCGTGCTGCTTTCGTCACTAGCGCGGACTGCCGTCCGCAGTGAAAATATTATATTAAATCGATCAAAATCAATATCAATATTATCTAGGAACAAAAAAAATAGAAATCTCTGTTTATAATCGGATTATTGTTCAAATATCAGGGTAAACTTTTAGATTATGTCTATTAAGATTTATATATACTAGAATTTCTTTACCAATGTTATTTTCTTTTCTTTATAATCTCATATAATCTTTATCTTTTTAATTTTTTGAAATATGGCCCACCTAATTTCCGATTTTTTTAACTTTATGTATACGTGAATATAAAATTTCAGTACTTTGATAATCGAGTTTTCTTTTTACCAAAAATAAAAGCATACTAAATTTAATTTATCTATGAATATAGGATATTTAAGCACAACATATGGGCATTTCTCCAGAAATGTCAACCAAGCCTAAAAACGAAAAATTGCTCAAAAACTCACATTTTGTGCAATTATGTTCCAAAAATGTGTTCAAGTTATTTATTTAAGCAATATACGCTAGAAGAAATTCAATAGGATGAACAAATAGATTCTACATTGGAATAAATTCACTTTTTCCATATTTATGTCCATTTTCTTAAAAATTGATTTTTAAAATGGACCGTTTTTATTTTTTCGATTACACTAAGTAAAATAGTAAGATTGTATCATAAACCATTTTAATACATAGAAATATATTGAAAGTTTAATTTAAAACAAGTTTTTCGAGCAGTTTCGATATATTATTTAAAAAAAGAGAGACAGAAACAACAGAAATATTTTGTGGAAAAAAATGTCACGTGCGACATGTCGCATGCGACAGTGACTCAAATTACATTTAAAAAAAAACTACTTGATATTTTTAAATCAAACAAAAAGCATTTTTTAGATAAATGAATACATTACATTTCAAAATAAATAGCATCAAAATATACGTTCACGTTTTGCCGAAATCAATGCTAGAACTGGTCGCCGAAAAAACGACTTCTATCTGAGTCGCGTGCGAATGCCTTAGTTTTTTTAAATAATCTGGAAAACGAACAATTTCCCAAAATCCACTTTAGCACCAATTATAGTGCTAATCAATACCTATAAGTTTCTCCTTTTGTTTTAACAAAATAATGTTATGGAATATGTTTTATTTCACTTTGAATGCGTACGAATGTCGCATTCGACATGGGAGAATTACCCATATCCAACAGCTAAACAAAATAATACCTATTGGCATGGTCAACAACTGACAACTGTCAACTTGGCAAGTTGTGCCACTAAAATGTCGAATTTGTGCCACTGTGCGCAAAACGTACTCGTACATGGCACATCATGTAGTCGTAGTCGGGATTTATCGATCTAGATGCCGCGCCAAAAACTCCATTCATAAAAACCAGCACATTGTTTGCCTTGTTGTTGTTGTTGCTCTTGTTGTTGTACGAGAATAGGAGGACGACGTAGGCAGCAAAACAGTGAAAAACATCGGCCCTCAATGGAGAAGAGCACAAGTTGCCCAGTCCACTGCCTGTTTGCTTGTGCATGTGCAGTAAGTTCTCTCCAAGCTCTCTCTTTCTCTCTGCCGCTCTCACTCTCTTTTTTTTTGCGTCTCTTGTTTTTTGGTGCGGTTCGTTGGTTGGTTCGTACGATGTTGTTGCTGTTTTTGTTGGGGCGAGATTGTTTTTGTTGGAGAGCAGCATACAAAAACATTTTGCCGCCAAACAGAATGGCAAAGGCTGCTTTGCCCAGAGTTGCCTCCCCTCTTTTGCAGGGCATCCTTTGTGGCCAGCTCTCGTGCATTTGTATTTTTGTATTTGTATGTGTGTATGTTTGTATGTGTGAGTGAGTGAGAATCCGTGAGTCCGTTTGAAAAGTTTTCAGCAAAACACTTTTTAGGTTGCATGCCGTTAGTTACCGTGGACTTGCGTAAGTTGGTTGCTTCGCTGCATCTTCAAGCGAACGGTTGAACGGTGCGCTTTGAGCTTAAAGCGCGCGCCAATGCGGCGAATGCGTAATATTTAAAAGTCCATTGAATTGCTTACCTGACAAACAACTGTTCCTGATTATTCACACGCCAGGACACAACTGTCGCACCTGAAAAGACACAACAGAACATAAGGTTTACAGTGGCAACTACAAACTTTAATTGTTCTTAAAATTTCCACAAATGTTAAATGTAAGAGAGCATGTTTTACGCTTCTAATGAAGCATGCCTTAAACTCAAGTTCAATTAACCTTAATGTCAAGCAATTTGAATTTGCAATTTGCGCTTTTCGTCATTGCACTGTTTTGTTGGGTTAAAGTAAAGAAAATCAATTATTAAATAATAATTAATCTGTATTAGGATATCTTTCAATGAGCGGTATCACAGAAATCCCTTTCAAGTGTCAACACGAAATGATTTCTGGGTGTCACAAAAACATTCATTTATACAAAAATTCTTAAGCCATATGCATTTCCTTTTATAAACTAATATCGAATATTTAGCGTTCTTTAAACATTTTATTAATATATAAAATTTAATTGCATGTAATTTATACAATGCATTCTAAAAATAAACTATTATTATTAACTATCAGTTGTCAATTAAAAGTCTGTTCAGAAATTAAACACTTAGGGTGTTCATTTTACCCTAGCAGCGTTGCAGATTGAAAACGTTGCAAGCTTGCTACGGGAACAGCGCTTTATGTGGAAAGCGTTGCACATAACCACAGTGTGCTGTTTTTTGTTTACATTTTTTTGAATATGTTCGACGCGTTGCACGTAAAGCGCTGTTCCCGTAGCAAGCTTGCAACGTTTTCAATCTGCAACGCTGCTAGGGTAAAATGAACACCCTAACTGTTTCGAATCCTGACAAAAATCGACATTTTTATTCCACTTTTAAATGTTGTCTGTTAGCTTAAAATCAGTAGCGTCACTTTAACGTTAGCAAGAATCTTTCTGCAGTGCAAGTGAGCAAATGCATTACAGCTTGATATGTAAATCAAAGATAAAGTTTGAATCAATGACTCACACACACACACACACACACTTACACTCTTCTAGCCCACATTCATGTTTGTATGTATAGAGAGTCTTGGCTGTAAGTAAACTGGCTGACAGACGGGAAACGGGACAGAGGCTTGGAGTCTCCCAGCTCCAGCTCCAGTACAGTTAGAGTCTATGGCTATCGCCATTGACTATTGGGTGGGTGCACCACAGTTTGCCGAACAGTTTCACTTACGTGTGGGCGTCTGACGGGACGGGGCCCGGTTTTGGCCCAAGCCTTATGACGTCTAAGCAGAGTTAACCATTTAAAGTTTTTTGCTAAGCAAATTTTGAGTTTTGAATATTAAGCAAAACAAGAAAGCACAAAATATATACAAACAATAATAAAGGTGGGTAAAGTTGTATGTACTAAGGCAAAGCGCACTCAAAACTTGTCGTAGTGGAATTGGATTGGATTGAAATTGCTTGGCGTCTCTTTTTTGTGGTGGCAAATGTGTCTCTGACTGTTGCTCAAACGACGACGTAACGTGGGCAGAACGAACGAGTCGTAATTGTTGAAAGTGCGCTCTGTACATACAACTTACACAAGCACACATATGCGAAAGTATATATGTATATATGTATATGTTTCTATGTATAAATAACGCCTAATCGAAATGTGTTGCGAGTAGGAGCCGCAGACTTGACGATCTCTCAGCGGCCATTTGGCTAGTTGCGCATATCCCAAAGAGATCATTGGGACAAAACTGATAAGATACGTTTACGGTTCGGTTACGTGGCCACTTACGACTAACTGGGCTACTTACATATGTGTACAAAAACAAAACAAAAACAAAAGCATATTAACAAGGTTAACAAGGTTGTTTATACTCGCAGTAGTACTAATGATAACCTCTAGAGGTCGCATAAATTGTCGAGCGTCAGCGAACGAAGCTCAAGTTTTGGGGGCTTCGAAGCTCTATGAAACGAAAGTCCATAAAATGCTTAAACAATTTAGTAGTTGGCAAAAAACAAAAACATTGCTAATCATGCGCTATAAATAACGCCAACAACTTTTTAAAAGCTCCAAACAACACCGAACTGAAGATATAAATATGTACATATATATTTACTGCAAAATTTGTTATTTCTTTTCGTATTGTGTTTTACTTAATTATGATTAATTATTATTTTTGGAGTCAGACGCACACACACACACACGCTTGATCACTTACCATGCAAGTTGATTGTGCATGTTGTATTATTACCACGATCCAATACTACAACACTAGTCGCTGCCACGGCAGCCGCTGTCGTGGCCATTTTGTTATGAGTAACGGTTTCTTAAGTTTGTTCTATCTTTGAAGATGGCTGATCGATCGTCCAAAATTTGTAAGGACTTTAAAGTAACTGTTTTTTAGAGCTTTCTATGTAAATATATTTCTGTATGCTTGCTAATATTTGTTTATTTATTTGTAACAGCAGTAGCAAGGCAGATTTTTTGTTTGAAAATGTTATGCATTGATATATTCCGTATATTTGCAAAAAATATATTCTGTACACAAAATCAGCACAGAGCCGGAGCTGCAAACACACACTCACACACTGTTCACGCAAAGGCGGCCTCACATACGCGCGCACTCACATACACATACAAAGCGCAGCTTGAGTTTTTGTCAATGAATAAATACGTAAAGAAAAAACTCGTGCAAAAAACGTTCAGACACCAAGAAGCGCAGACCGCGCTTAAGTTGTAGCGTTAACAAACGACCGATTGAAACTAAAAGCTTGTTTCCTCAGCTGACGAAAAGGTGGCGCAAAACTTCCAAAATTAAACGAAAGCTTAGACCAAACAGCTGATACCAGTTTTCTTTATCGGTAGCTACAATCGCTATTGAAATCGGCGTTTGTAATCGATTAATAGAATATCTCTAGTGATTCATCGATGTGTTTTACATCACTAAAAGAAGAAGCATCTTCGTGAAATTTTGGACAATAAAATCCAAAATAATCCAAAATTTAGTGCGAGCCGAGACAATGACGAACAAAACGCCGAAATTCTATAAGCTTGACATAAACCGCACCGAGTGGGAGATACCTGAGACCTACCAAAACCTCCAGCCAGTCGGACAAGGTGCCTATGGCCAGGTGTGCAAGGCGTTAGTGCGAGGCACCAACACAAAGGTGGCGATTAAGAAGTTAGCCCGCCCCTTTCAGTCGGCAGTGCACGCAAAACGGACGTACCGCGAGTTGCGACTCTTAAAGCACATGGATCATGAGAATGTCATCGGTCTGTTGGACACTTTCCATCCGGGTCAGCCAGCTGACTCGTTGGAGCAGTTTCAGCAGGTCTACATGGTGACCCACCTTATGGACGCCGATCTGAACAATATAATACGAACGCAGAAGCTGTCCGACGAGCATGTCCAGTTTCTGGTTTATCAGATATTGAGAGGCCTTAAGTACATACACAGCGCTGGTGTCATCCATCGTGATCTGAAGCCATCGAATCTAGCTGTAAATGAGGATTGCGAGCTGCGCATTTTGGATTTCGGTTTGGCGAGACCCGCTGAGAGCGAGATGACTGGGTATGTGGCCACACGTTGGTATCGCGCTCCCGAAATCATGCTCAATTGGATGCACTACAATCAGACTGTGGATATTTGGTCCGTTGGCTGCATTATGGCAGAGCTATTGACGGGACGCACCCTGTTTCCGGGTACCGATCACATACACCAACTGAATTTGATCATGGAGGTTCTTGGCACACCCAACGATGAGTTTATGAACAAGATTTCATCGGAGAGCGCCCGCACCTACATTCGATCGCTGCCGGTGATGCCGCGTCGTAGTTTCCGTGATGTGTTCCGAGGCGCTAATCCGCTGGCCATAGATTTGCTTGAGAAGATGCTGGAGCTAGATGCTGAGAAACGCATTACCGCTGAACAAGCGCTGGCTCATCCCTATATGGAAAAGTGGCATGATCCCAGCGATGAGGCGACATCGACTCTGTACGATCAAAGTTTCGAGGAGAACGAGCTGCCAGTGGAGAAATGGAAGGAACTCGTGTTCACCGAAGTACGTGCCTTTAAGCCGCCTCAGGCTTTTGCCGAGCTCTTGCCGCAGGCCCCATAGTAAACAGATGATAATCGTAATTAGGCAGCACAAAACGACGGAGGCGATAACGAAAAGTCAATGAATGATGCTACAAATTTAGTTGTTAAATAGCGAGTCCAATCGTATTCGTAATTGTTTTGTTTCTAAAACAAAGTCTAAAACAGCCTTAATGTCCAGTTCAACTTTTTTTGGTGTTGGTGTTTAACTATAAAAATAACTTGTGTGTATTGTATAAATGTAAATGTATGTAAACTTATGTACAAGTCTGCAAAGTCAAAAGGTTGGGCCACGGAATCGTGTGCCCACCTCCATAGCTATAACTATATAAAAAAAAGCACATGCTCCACACTAATAAAAAAAGTGCTATTACAAACCAAACTGGTTGATATCTTTTTAAGCGAAGCAAAATAGATTAATTCTATAGTCTACATCAGCAAATCCTCCAGATATCGTTCGAATTCCTGTTCCCGTGAAGGTTGCTCCTTGCTTATATCAAGTTGCTGACTCCAGATTTTCTCATCAACAGCTTCGACGGGTTTCTCCGATGCTGCGGCAGCCACATCACTAGTTGTAGCTTCTTTTGGCTCTATTGCTTCCGGCTCTTCCAGTTCTTCGCTGGGCTCCACATAGTCGTTCAGCTTACGTTTTTTGTGCCTTTTTTCTGCCTTACGCTCTTCCTTTTGCCTGCGTCGTTGGCGTTTATGTTCTTTTTTCTTTGTATGATAATTCAATTGCTCCGTATGTATGGGACAAAGACGAACCTGTGAATAAAATTTGAATTCCAATTAGGTCAGGTCTCATATTCATTGGATTTTCAAGATGTCTCACCTTTACCAGTGCATTTTGTGGAGCACCTTCTTCGATGTATTTAAAGTTAACTTCCCAGCTGCGTAGTCCATCGCGCTCGCCACAGTGCCGACTGCCGCACTGGAACTGCCCTAATCCGGTTACCACCTCCTGTTCGGTGCGCCAGCGCAAAGCGATTTTATTCTCCTTGTAGCGTGTGAGATCCGCTATACAGTACTCTTTGAACAGCTTGCGGTAATAGCGCAATGCAAGACGCTGCTCCCAGCTCAGTGTGTCCATGTTTGCATCCTCCTCATCCCACAGAAAACGATGATTTTCCCGGATCACATCAATATCCCTTTTGTGTTTGCGAGATTCACCTTCTGCGGTCGTAGGCAGCACATAGTGGCTTAGAATATAATTGTGCCTTTCACTGTCGGAAAGTTTAGTCAAATTGATGGGAAATAATGCGGATTTATTACTCATAGTTTGTTTGTTTTCTCTGTGAGAAAATTTCTCACAGAAATAATAATCAGGCCTGTTCCGGTTTTCACTTGTTTTTTGCGAATTTCAATCCGCAAGATTTGACCGAATTTCCCTTAAAATTCCTTTACATTTCCTACGAATTACCCTCCGAATTTCCCTTCCACATTGTGTTGAGTAATTTTTTGCAGAACAGTGCTGGAAAATGTTCTAAGCGAATCAGACATTTGCGTCAAAAGAATTTTCGCCTGTTAAAATAATTATTAATTGTGTAATTTATTCATCAAATATTTATTTAATCATGAGTCAAAACATTTTTCAAAGGTAAAACCTACTTTTGTTATAACTTTTGTATATTTAAAAGCGCGGGTTGATTTCAGTGCTGGAAATGTCTTTTTGCAGAGTTGTCAATTGTTGCACAGTGTTTGTTTACATAAATAAACAGTTATTTTTTGCATTAAATTACAAACAGTTTTGTCCAAACTTGCATTTAAAAAACAAGAAATTTAATTCTTTATTTTACGCAATACATAAAAACACTTAAATTGTGGTTTAAAATATGTACCAAAGTATTTACTACTTTCTTCATATACAAGGGCAGCCCTAATAAAGCTGCCATTCATTTTCACAAATATTTGCGGAAACCAGAACAGGTCGAGCAAATCCGACAAAAATGTTAGGTTAGAGTCCTTTCGATTTTGGGGTATGATGAAAGAAAAATTATTTAAAAATCAAATAAAATATTTTTTTTCTTATCTGATAATGTAGTAATATTCCCAAAACATTGAAGTATTTTATAAATATTTTATTTTCACTTTAATTTTATGCTAAGCATGCCAAAATCATCGATTTAACCCTTCCGAATTCAATCTCACTTGCTCAATGTCACGTGAATTCAATTCGCAAAATCTTGCCGAAAGTGAAAACCGGAACAAGTGAGGGAAATTCACTTTTGCAAAATCTTGCCGAAAGTGAAAACCGGAACAGGCCTGAATAAAAAGGTCGATTGTTGTTGTTTTCTTTTTAATCTATAAAGCTATCGATTGTAATATCGACACTGTTTCTGTATCAATAGTATCGGTAAATTCTACTATCATTTGCGAACCCTTCGATAGTTACAATTACAAAAAATTACATCGATAATTTCTGATTGTGGGAAAATATATGTATGTTATCAGTATGAAATTTTCCCCTTTTGCCTTTTAGAAATTTGTATCAACACAATAAACAAAGAAATAAGTACTTGTTTATGGGGTGTGATTAAAGGGGGCCTTATTTTTGTTGTGCTTACATATTGCTTGAGAGGGGTAAACCATTTGTGCGATAACACACATTTCGATAAGTTGTTCGAATATGAAAAAGGGGATGTGAGAAAGTTTACGCCTTACATTTTTTCTGACTTGGCAAAATGATTTCCTGCTTTTGTGAATAAAAATAAGAAGTGATCTAAAAACAACAGCAACAATGGCTTGCAGCTGTAGTCCGTTGTTTTATGTGTTTTGGCGAAAGAATTGGTTGTATTTAAGCTACAATGCCATTCCATTGTTAATCATTCTAAGCGGATGGACTCTGGTAATTTTTGGATATCTGTACGGAGTAAACAAATCGGTTTTCTATCCGATGGAAGTCTTTGAAACTAAAGAAGATGTGAGTAATGACATGTGTGCAGTATTGATTATTAATCAACAATTACAGACCCACTATACATTCACACACGCATACATGTCCATATTGTGAGAGTTGTATGCACTGGGGCACAGCTCACAGAGCAGTGGCGCGGCGTCACAGAACAATGCGAACGACAAATGCATACATGTTTGGCTACAGTGAGTCAGGAAATTTTGTAGGCAGTCAGTATTTAAATTATTAAATGTTTCGTTTTTGATTTAAAAGATAATTAAACGCAATTGATCCACAAAGAACTTTAAAAAATTAGAAATTGAAAATATTTATATTCCAAAAATAAATTTGTCAAAACAATTACTTGATGCACTGTATGTACATATGTATGTACATCGGAAGTGTGTACACAAAGCCATAGTCAATGGTGATAAGATTGTGATGCACAATAACAAAGCAAATACAAACAAACTACAAAATATCTACAAATGCACTTATTTTAAATTCGTATATACAAGGGTGGTCAAAAGTATTTACACAACACTTAAAGTTAATTGTACTCGTAAATTGAGCTTACTTCATGTAAAGTTTGGTATCAATGGAAAGGTCTTTTGAATTCCTTTCAATAGTGACTGCAAAAAAAAATTTTTAAAAATCTCTTCGCTAGTATTTTTTATAATTTTTTGAAAACTGCCAAAAAGGCCCATTTTCCTCATTTTCGTGCAAAAAGTGCCTTTTTGGCAGTTTTCAAAAAATTATAAAAAATACTAGCGAAGAGATTTTTAAAAATTGTTTTTGCAGTCACTATTTAAATTGTTTGAAGAAACTTTTTGCATCAAAACATTTTTTGTTTGAGACCCAGGAAAAAAGTCAAAAAAATTGACTTTTACAAAAACTCAAATTTATCAGTGGGTACTTAACGGATTAAACAAGTTTTGGTATCATTTGAAAGGAATTCAAAAGACCTTTCCATTGATACCAAACTTTACATGAAATAAGCTCAAATTACGAGTAGATTTAACGTTAAGTGTTGTGTAAATACTTTTGACCACCTCTGTATACATATAGAATTAACATTTATGCATATCATTAATTAATTCCAAAAATTGTAAACTGTATATTTAAACAAAAAGATTATAAGTTCGTACCGCTTAAAAAATAGATCAAAAAATATTACCTTGTACATATGATTTATAGTCATTTACTGGCCAAACTTTTAAACATTAAAATTATTTTTTATTTAATGATGTAATAAGACTGTTTTTAGAAATATTTAAGAAAATTGAAGGAGAGAATATTCATTAAGTTCTATATTCTCTTTTAAGTAAGAAAAATTTAGCTGAAAACAATTATTTATTTCGATGACAGTCTTTAAAACAAAAACTATATGTTTGTCCTGGTTGACCTTTTTTTTATAAAATTCCCATATTTATTGTGTGGTGGTAGAATCTTATTGACACTTTATTAATTAACTTTTTAAGGATACACTTAAAGGGAATCTTCCTGAATTCGAGAGGATATACTATGCACCAAATACGGACGATGTGAATTCGTTCATGAATGATCTGCGAGAAAAGTTACCGGCAGAAAGTAAGAGAAATACATTCAATAGTTAATTAAAAATATTTTAATAATCCTTTTAAAAATTTATCATTTTTAGATTATCAAGTGTACAACAGCAGCATAGAGATGGAACTGGACATGGAGCAGCAGTGTAAGGGCAATTGTTTTGCTATTCATTATCAAGAACTGTCCGATCCCATGACAGGAGGTCGTTTTAGGTACAGCCTAAGTTCGAATCGGATGCGCATATCACCCAAGAAACGCTTTGTGAATGACGAGGATATAAATCACCAAATAGGTGTGTATTCTGTTTGTCTCATTCACCTTTGTTTGTTGTCCAGAACATCTTGCTCTTTTGTCTTGCAGACGACGATGAGTACATCCGTGAACATTTCCTGACCCTGCAGCTGATTCTCGATCGGCAATATATGATCTATAGTAAAGTTTCTGCTGATTACAAACTGCTGCTCAACTCGATGCCTTACCTGGAGGTTAGCGCCTCCGACAGCCAACGTGTTGTCAATTTCGGCACCCTATTGTTCATATTATTCAGTGTACTGCTGTTGAGCACTTTCGTAGTGCCCTTTGTCGAGGAGAAGCAGAATGGCCTAAAGGAGTTTCTCAACCTTGTAACTCCCATGAGCTTTTTGAATGGACTCACCTTTTTCCTCATACGCTTTGCGTGCTATTCAGCTTTTCTTGTGGCAACTATGTTTTTGGCATGGAAATATGAAGCCTTGGGGATTGGTTGCCATGCCTATATATTTACTTTATATTTGTTATACATTATTGCAAACATGTCGTATGCCTATCTAATATCTGTCTGCTTTCATTCTGGTAAGTCTTGCCTTGGCTCTTATCAAATTTGTTATCATCATGCTCTAATGATTTCGTATTGCAGTGTTTTATGCCAAAATTGGAGGTCTGGTGCTGCTCCTTGTACCGTATGTGTTTAGCTTTGTGCGCAACTGGTTAACACGGGTGTCGTTCTATCTGTTCTGTACGAATTCATTTCTGGAGGGCTTGGATATTTTGCAGACGTTTTCCAATAAACGTAAGTTACTACATATTGTTATACATTGATGGCTTTATCTAAATTTATTCCATACAGACCGCCAGTTTACGGGCGCTGATCTGTTTCGCGTTATCAAGGACGATGTCGCTTGTCTCTTTTGTGTTTATGCTGTGCTCGTGCTCCAAATCTTTCTATATGCCCTGCTTTACAACTACTTTGTTTGTGTGTTTCCTGGACCTGGAGGTCTAAAACGCCCCTTTCTCTTCTTTCTAAACGTAAGTTGACGCCCTAACTAAAAAGTGTATATAGAATAACGTAAATATTTGAATTATGTTTAGCCCGAGACATACAAAAAACGCCAGCGCAATGAGTACACAACTTCCCCACGGGGCACACAGGCCATCATAATCAGCGATCTCTGCAAAATATTTAAGACAAGCAGGCGTGAAACACATATTGCTGACCATTTAAATATGACAATCAAAAACAAAGAGATCACCGTTTTGTTGGGACACAACGGCGCCGGTAAAACAACCATGATGAACATGATTATGGGTAAGTTGAATTTTTTTAATTTATTAATTCCTTATTACTAACAAGTAATGTTTATTGTTTACAGGACTCGTCCCAAAGGATTCTGGTAAAATTTGCGTTTGCAGTGAACGGGATGTCGCTTCTTATCGCCATTTGATTGGCTTCTGTCCGCAGCACAGCGTGTTTATGAGTTATATGACATGCCAACAACATCTCGAGTTCTTTGCCCAGCTGCGCGGCGCCAAGCGCTCCGAGGCACGGCAGTGGGCCGAAGAGACGTTACAGAAACTGAATCTCAGCGACAAAGCCAATGAATATGGTGAGAATTTATCAGGAGGCATGAAAAGGCGTCTATCGCTGGGCATTGCAATAGCAGGCAACACCAAGTAAGTGAGCTTATTACATATCAATGTGGTAACATTAATTTTGTTAGAACTGTTATAGTCCTATTTATTTATTCCCTTCGGGATACGACAATTATATTGACATTTATAATATCTACATTGATTTATTTTCAGAATTGTAATCCTAGATGAACCATCTTCTGGCTTGGATATCGAATCACGTCGCGAACTGTGGGACATTTTGCTGGCGTTGCGCAAAGAGAAGGCAATATTAGTTACCACTCATTATATGGAAGAGGCGGAGGTGCTGGGCGATACCATCTGCATACTGGCCAATGGCAAGCTGCAGGCAAACGGTTCTCCACTTGAGCTAAAGCGCAAATTAGGCAGTGGCTATCGCCTCAAGCTAGAGGCACATGAGACCAAATACCAGGACGAAAAAACATTAGCCATGATTCGAGGTTTCATACCGAATGCACGTGTACAGGTGAGCCAAAAATATGGAGGTTATTTTATTGTTTGTGTCTCAAAGTCAATCTCTCTTTTACAGAATATTGTAAAGCCCACGATTAACATATGTTTGCCGTATGACTATCAATTGAAATTCCATGATATGCTACGCAGCTTGGAGGCAAATAGGATTGATCTGGGCATTGAAACGATTTCGATCACAGACACCTCCCTCGAGACTGTATTCCTGAAGTAAGCTGACCCACATCTGTTTTATGTATCGATCGTATTACATTTGTTCATTGCGTTCTAGTTGTGCCGGCGAAATGGATCAAGTGGATACGCCTGATATTGGAACACGCAACGATGCTCCGCTGCTGGCCACGCCGTATAAACGATTGCAACATAACACGCCGCATTGGTGGCAGCTCTGGGCTGCCATTTTCTACAAAAAGTTTACATTTCTATTCAATGAGTGGAAGTATGCCGTGTGCATGGTAAATAACACAACAGATCTCGCTTAAAAACTATAAATTTATAAAACAAAACTGTAGTTAAGCTTTGTATACCGATGTTCATCCGTGCGTCTATTTTGTAACAAAATAACCTCGTATTTTGATATGAAAGCTCTGCCTGATTCCTAAGAAATCTCAACCAAACTCTCAGTCGTGTATTTTTGGTAATTTCTAATACATTCTGACTGCGTTTAATTAAAACCAGACAACTAATTTATGTAGCTGACATAGGAATGATCAGTTGGAAGTTCTCTTTTTGTCTAGTCGAAGATCATTTTTTCCTGTATGTTAGAAGTATTGTATCCCTAATATTATAAAGAGTTCCTTCAATTATTTTCATATGGTAATATTAAATTTAGTTTTTTCTCTTCTTGTAGTTAAGCCTACCACTATTTATCGTCACTGGCGTCATTCTGCAAATGCATGCCGCGTCCATAGTCACCAACGAGGCGCAATTGCCTCTAAATCTTGAACAGCTGCGCACGGGTAGCGTTTACATTTACAATCCGACGGGTCATCACGCGGCAGTGGAGCAGCAGTTGCGTCAATTTATAAAACAGAGCGGTCTCAACGCCAAAACATTGACACCAAGTGCCAGTGAACCAAGCGACAATAGTACACGACAAGGTAACTTATATATTTTTAATTTAGATTCAAGTTTGTAAAACGTATTTTAAACTCTTCACAGAGCTACTGCAGCTTCAACGGGATAACTTGCCTGATTTTCTGGAAGACACCATTGGCTTGATCGATATGTATGCGGATGGGCGGGGAACAAGTGGCACACCCACTTTGTCTATTTACTATGCTGGCAATCGATACCACAGCAGCGTCATGCTCGTCAATATGGTGGATACGTGCATGCTGCAGCTTAGCAGCTCCCAGCCGACCACATCTATTGATACCACCTATGTGCCCATTAAACGATTCGTTACCGACGTCAGCTCATCCCGTCTCGAGTACTATGCGGTCTTTGTATCAGCTGCAATGTTCTTCAGCATGTTTTACCACATCTCTCTGCCATTTCGGGAGAATGCCAGTGGCTTTCGTCAGTTGCAGCCCATGTCACGGTACACCTACTGGCTCTCTACCTATGTCTTTGATATAATCATACATGGGATGCTCTGTGTGGCACTATTTCTGATCCAGCAACTGATAATGCCCGGGGAGCTGTTTAAGATCGAGGACTTGCAGATGATAGTAATTAGCATATTCTTTTACGGCTGCAGCTATCTGCCCATTTTGTACACTCTGGGCAATAGCTTCAAGTCCATATCAACCATATCAACATATCTGCTGCTTATGCTTATCGTTTCGGGTGAGTGGTCCTTATAATTATTTGAAAGTAGCCTTGATCCTAATTTATTTATTGTTGGGAGCAGTCGCTGTTTCCGGAGCCACTGCGTGTCCACCGCTGGCTTAAAGAGTTTTTGTGCTAACCAATCTCAATTATCCTTAAATGATTCCAGAAATTGCGCCACTGATCACCTCTAACAATCTTGCGGCCATGAATCAACACGCCACAAAGATAGCGTTTCTATGTTTTTTGCCCGATTTCAATCTGAACCATCAGCTGCGAATCATTAATGAGAATTTTATAAATCGAAATAGGAAATTGAGAGAATCATCGATGATTGGTAAGGAAGACACGAGCACATTTTTTGTCTACGCGATATTTGTATGCGTCTTGGTCATGGGCTTCTTTGTCATTGTTCTGGAGCAGAAGTATTATCGCAAGCGACTGCGTGATTTCTTCCAGGGTAAAACCTGTAAAGTACCACCGAAGAGCGCCAGCCGGACGCGCATCAGTACGCAGCTGTCTCTCGATTGCCTTGACGACTGCACGCGTGAGTCGGAGCGTGCCAAGCAGCTGTCGGGCGAAGATCGATCTGCGGCACAAGATTATCCATTGATTGTAAGCAATTTGCGAAAGAGTTATGCCGGAAAAGCGGCTGTCAATGGACTCGGCTTTGCAGTTGAGCGCGGTGAATGCTTTGGACTGCTCGGTGTGAATGGTGCGGGTAAAACGAGCACCTTTCAAATGATTGCCGCCAATTTGGTAATTGACAACGGCTGCATACTGATTGATGGCATTGATATACAACGGAATGAGGTGGCCTATCGCCAGCGATTTGGATATTGTCCACAGTACGATGCACTGAATAAATTCATGACTGCCGAGCAGTGTCTGCGTTTTATGGCACTTTTGCGTGGTCTAACTGCATCTAAGGATGACCCAGCTGGTGTCGAGTTCAATGTACACTTTTGGTTACAAAAAATGCACTTACTGAAGTATCGAAATGTGCAGGTGCGATATTATTCGGGCGGCACAAAGCGCAAGCTGCTAGCCGCAATGGCCATGATAGGTGCCCCATCTTTAGTTCTGCTGGATGAGCCGACAACGGGTGTGGATCCCATATCACGACGATTTTTATGGCAGTGCATCAAAGATTTCCAGGATAAGGACAGAACTGTGGTGCTCACATCGCACAGGTAAGTCCAAAAGTCTTTTTGATTCTCATACCATATGTTGACATAACAATTTATTTTTTGCTTATAGCATGGACGAGTGCGAGGAGCTCTGTAATAGACTGGCCATCATGGCGGAGGGCAAATTTAAATGCCTGAATAATATTTGCGCCCTTAAGCGCTTAAGCGGCTTTACCATTAAACTGAAAATGAATATTGATACTGAAACGGATAACAATGTGATGACTATTACCAACACTCTAAAGGCTCTATTTAAGGACTTGGATCTGCGCGAGAGTCATGCTGGAACATTAACGTATTTTGTAAAAACTGAAGAGCACATACTTTGGTCAAATGTATTTAAGATAACAATGGATTATCTAGAGGGCGAACTAGGTGAACTTGTCGAGTATTACTCGGTGAATGAGTGCACTCTGGAAGATATATTCTTGAAATTCGACAAACAAAAGTCAACGACACGGGCAGGTTCGATCGTTAACTACGTTTGAATCTGCCCGTGACGCAATTATCATGAATCCACGGCCACACATCAAATTCATTGCTGTATATAAGGCACCACATTTCTTTAGAGCTTTAAAAGTATTTCTTCATTTTGGGATTTGAAACAATTTCTTTATTTCGCCTAACAGCGCCGGGATCCTTATAATTGATGGTAGTAATTAACTAATTTCTGAACAAGACATATGATATATAAGTGTATTTATTTCTCTCTTAAATCGAATATATATATAAACATATAAATATATATTGTAACTAACAATTAGCGATGCTTTTTAATTTCAATAGATTTGGGTGTTCTCTCATCAGACGATTGCGTCAACAATAACGATTCTTTTGATTTCAATTTTTACATCATTTTTTAAAAAAGATATATTTCGAGATCCTTTCTGATTTTACAGCTAGAGGCTTGAAAATCTGGAATTAAATACTGTTATTGACCCAAATTCGTAAAATTGATCATGTGACACACTGATATACATATTTCACTAAGTTTATTTGAGAATATGGGATATTTTACTAGGAAAATAAAAATAAGCTGCATTAAGTCATCTTAATAATCGATTGCTACAGACATCGATGTTTTTCCAGCACTCGATTTCGATATTTATCGAGAGAGAGTAGTTCCAATTGAATAAAATGAATAAGTAATGAACGAACAAAGAGCTGACTCGTTTGTTCAATGGAGTAAATTGTTCCACTGAACTAATTCCATGCGACTCGATACAATTATTATTTCAGAATCGATGCTAAACAAGCGTAGACTCATAAACAAAGTAAATGGCGCGTAGCAAAATTTGGAAATACTACGATAAAATAGATCTTCAGACAGCACAATGCCTGCTATGCGAGAAGATAATCAAGACCTGCGGCAACACCTCCAATCTGATGAAGCACATGAAGACTCATCCAACCATGTAAGCCACCGTCCATCTTAATCTTTGCAGATACTTAGGAAGCTTGTTTTGCTTGCAGAGATGTAAATGACCATCAGTCTATTGTGGTGCGCGGCATGCTGAAGCGGGAGACGAATCCCAGTAGGAATCGTGGCAGAAGGATATTAAAGTATGCATCTGTGAAGGTCAAATCGGAGTCCAATGCGGACACATCGAACGATATGGATGTGAACTTAATTGAGTTTGTCGACGCGGACCCGGAGGCGCACGCAGCTGTCGAGAGTGTTGTGAATGAGGAGACATATGCCAACTGGGCGACAGCCGACACCGAGTCGGCCGCCGAGACAGTTAGTGCAGCAGACATTATCGAGTTTGAGCCGAAGGTGGCGCAGGATCATAGCGATCAAATGCACACGCAAGATGATACTTCGCCCGATCTTGACGAATTCAAGTGAGTAGCCAAGATGTTTAATTATTTATATCTGTGTAAGGCAATATCTTTGTTGCAGCAATTGCCAAACCTTGCACAATACCACATACCAGGATAACCTGGCGTATTTTGTGTGTCGCGACAAGCATCCACTGAAGATCATACAAGGCGAGGGCTTCAAGCGGCTAACCCAAGTGCTATGCCCGTCGTTTCAACTGCCCAGCATGGAGCAGCTTGGTGCGCGCATAGCTCAAAAGGCACAGGTACACACTGCGAAGGTGCGACAGCAGTTCGCCAATTTACAAACACTCTCGCTGAGTTGCGCCATCAACACAACGGCGTCTGTGTTAGGCAGCTCGGAGGAGGTTAGCTACCTGGAGGTGGCTGCCCATTACCACGAGGGCGTGCATAGACGATCCCGCACGCTGTCTATGCAAACCTTGCCTCCCCAGTACAATGCCAGCAGTGTTGTTGAACGCTTGGAACGCATCTGTCAGCGCTTTGACATCAATAAGTCGAAAATTGTCTGCATCGTGACCAGGAGCAGTCGATTGCTGGAGAACGCAGTTGCCACACTACTGGGAAGCCAACGGCATGTTCCTTGCTTTGCAAATCTGCTGGAGACGCTCTTGGAGTCGGTGATGGAACGCCAGTCGTTTAGTGCGCTGTGTGACAAGGTGCGCAACCATGTTGCATACCAACTGAGCAACAGCGGTAGCTTATCCACGCAGCTACAGCTTGACGTGAGCGGACGCGCCATCAGCACCTTCGAGATGCTTGAACGCTATGTCCGTCATGCACCGCATCTGAACAAAGCACAACAGTCAGCACTTGATGCACCTCCTGCTCTGAATGCTAGTGAATTGGAACTGGCGTTGGAGCTACTAGGCGTCTTGCGACCCTTGGCCAGTGCTGTTCGTCAAATTTGTGGTTCGAGTGTGGAATTCTATCCCTGTGGCAGCAATGCGCTGCCAATTGCATACACTATTCTCAATGATCTGCAGCAGCCAGAGAACGTTAACCAGCAACAACATCAAGTAGCATATGAGATGCGCTTGTTTGTGATCCAGCAACTGGAGGAACGTTTCGAGGGCATGGAGAAGAATGTCCTGTTGGCTTTGTCTAGTTTGCTAGATCCACGATTTCGTAACATGCCCTTTCAGAGCGCTTCATTGGTGGCCAAATACATGACGCATCTCTACAATCTCTATGAGGAGAAAGGAGAAACAACAACTGCAGCCGAGTCAGAAGATGAAGCAACTACAGACGGATACGATATTTGGGCAGCATATAGAGCTTTCTCCCACGAGAAGCACAAACACATCACCATGACCGGTGAGAGCGAGAATCAAGATGAAATATCTAGCTATTTCTGCACGAACATCAGTAGTTTGCAGGCGGAGCCACTTCAGCTGTGGAAAGATTTGTCCCAGTTTCATCCATTCTTGCACAGTCTGTCGAAAAAGTACCTGCACATTCCGGCAGCGGCAGTTCCGCCTGCTCGACTTTTCACAGCCGCTGGCGCAGAAGTTTTGGCACAACATTCGAAAATGTTGAGCGATCACAATATGAGCAACATGCTATTCATGTCGGATTGTACACAGGAGGAGTGGCAGTTATAGTTCATATTTTTATATCTTTTATTTTAGAGAAATGACATCAAATACAGATTCAACTATTGTTAGTAATGTATTACAAAGCCTATATTTTAAATGTTCATGTTAACCTAAATATACAGTCAAGTAATTTTATTTTAATAAAGAAAAATCACATATTTTATTTTGCCAAAATTGTTTTTTTTTTTATTAAACTAAATGTATATTTAGAGTGGAGTTAGATCATCCTTTTTTTTTATATACACACATACATACATATCCAACATTTATGAATTTTTCATAAAATTTGTGTCAACGTAAAAAAACTTTAGAAAAAAGCCAAAAACATTTCTAAAAATGACAGAATTCCCGCAATTTCCATAATTTTCTCGCCATTGGTCTTCAAAAACAGCCAGATTTGACGGGAAAAAGCTAAATTGGCAGTTTTAGAGTGGAGCTAGATCATAAATTAATATTTTTTAAATGACGGGAAGTATATATTTTTGCGTTTCATTCCGAAGAACTTAAAAACACATGTTTGACTACATTGACGGGGGGAATCGAACCCAGCTTTTTCAAACTGGAAGTTCTACTTATGTGACAGGTCGGCGACTGTAATCACTGAGCTACCAGACCACACATAAATTAATATATATTTGGGTTTATGAATGTTTCGTTTATTATCTCGAGAGCTAGACACTTTAAATTTTGCTTGAATTTTTGTAAGAGTTAAATCTTATTGCTAGTTTTTTAATTTTAAAATTAATTTATTTCATTAAAGCATTGTACCCAGTAGCTGAAAATCCAGTTTAAAAGGTATTAAAGGGTTGCAGAATGGATCGAAATTTTTTTGTGAGGCTTTTTCTAAGCCCTTGTATCCTGTACCTAAATTTGGTAAACCGCTGGCAGCTTTATTTTTACCTTTCAAAACATCGATTGGTTCAATGTTTTGACTAGTCGAAGCCAGACATCAAAATATTGAACATTTTGAGCGCCCATAATATTTTCAGCTACTGGATACTATGCTTTAAAAAATTACAATCAGCCATCTAGTATTTTATCGATTGCTTATAGGCTCCGATATATATGAAAGTAGTCGATATATTAGCAGTCTGGCAATGTTAAATAGCACTGATGACGTTTTTTCACGCATTGTATTTTTGTTAAGCATATTTGATGTGAAAAATTTAAGCATTTGCAATATGCAAACGCATAAAACAATCAAATAACACACAGCGGGTGCCGAGAGTGCAGCAGTCGAGTCAAAAACAACAACACAAAGAAGACGCTTGCAGTTGAAGCAGCAGCGCGAAAGTGACCATCACCGTTTCACCCTTCATCAAAAGGCAAGAGCAGAGTAAAAAAATATTTAAGCTAAGAGGAAGAGGCAATAAAAACAACTATAAGACGACCTTGGAGTTGCATACAATATGCAAAGTAACTCCACGAAAACCAAGGAAATGTTTATTGTGCGTGCTTTAGAAAAAATCCTTGCCGATAAGGACATACGGCGATCACATCACTCGCAGCTGAAAAAGTCGTGCGACACGGCGCTCGAACAAATCAAAGCGGAGCTCATCAATGCGGGCCAAATCGCTGAGGGCAACGAGCTGCCTTGCGCGGCACTGCCGCTGCCAAAGAATGACGCGGCGAGCATCATCAATGCCGAAACGTATTTCCTGCCCTTCGAGCTAGCCTGCAAGAGTCGTTCGCCGCGCATTGTTGTCACAGCCCTGGATTGCCTGCAAAAACTCATAGCTTATGGCCATTTGACAGGTGCCATTCAGGACTCGGCCAATCCGGGTCACCTGCTGATCGATCGCATTGTCATCACCATCTATGGCTGCTTCAATGGTCCCCAGACGGACGAGGGCGTTCAACTGCAGATCATCAAGGCCTTGCTCACCGTTGTTACATCGCAACATGTGGAGATTCACGAGTTTACGCTGTTGCAAGCGGTTCGCACTTGCTATGACATCTACTTGTCCAGCAGGAACTTGGTCAACCAAACAACGGCACGCGCCACACTAACCCAAATGCTGAATGTCATCTTTGCGCGCATGGAGAACCAAGTGTACGAGGTGCCACCAACGCCAACGACGACGACAGCGGCGGCGGCTCTAAATGGAAACATTAACAGCCCCGATGGCAATGGAGACGAAGTGTCGACGACAGTAGAAGGATCGGATACTGACGAAGCAATTGCCTCTGAGCTGCTGGCTGAGATAATAACAGGTGAGTAATCGGTTTTCCACATACATACGTGTCTGTAAAATTTATACGAATTTCCCATATATAATTGCGCATTGTTTTAAAAAAAAATAAATTAATTACAATTTGTATGATTGAACTTTGAATTTCATACTTTTAAATCATTTTTAAATTTTTGTAAGATAAAATGCCTATTAAAACAAAATTTAATTGTTAATAAAAAACTTTGATATTAATTAAAGTTGATTGTGAAATTAATCACATTATAACTGTTTTATTTAAAAAATTAAATTTGTAATTAAGCACTAATAGCTTATAAAGAATTTTAATATTCTGTATTCATTTTAATAAAATTGTTTTATCATTTCTGCGTATTTAAAAATTTAAATTTGTAATTAAATACTAAAAGCTTATAAATAATTTTAATATTATGTATTCATTTGTATAAAATATTTTACTAAATGTATTTCAGCTGCCTTCAATGAGGCAATGAAGGAACAGGGTCACGATCAGGATCTGGCTGAGGTGGAGCCGTCTGTCAATGGAAATGGAAATGGAAATGGCTCTGCTGACTCCTCGCACTCGGATCACGACAGTGTTGAGCTGCACAGCGAGAATGATGCAATTGTGACGGCTAAATTTACACACATCTTGCAAAAGGATGCATTTTTGGTATTCCGGGCGCTGTGTAAACTGTCAATGAAACCGCTGCCCGAGGGTCACCCTGATCCCAAGTCGCATGAGTTGCGCTCCAAGGTATTATCGCTGCATCTATTGCTGCTGATACTGCAGAATGCTGGACCCGTCTTCCGATCCAACGAAATGTTTATTATGGCCATTAAGCAGTATCTGTGCGTGGCGCTGTCCAACAATGGTGTCAGCCTGGTGGCCGAGGTCTTTGAGCTGTCACTCTCCATATTTGTGGCGCTGCTGTCGAACTTTAAGGTGCATCTTAAGCGCCAGATTGAGGTCTTCTTCAAGGAGATCTTTCTTAACATTCTGGAGGCAAACTCAAGTTCCTTCGAACACAAATGGATGGTCATACAGGCGCTAACGCGCATCTGTGCGGATGCACAGTCAGTGGTGGACATATATGTGAACTACGATTGTGATTTCTCGGCGGCCAATTTGTTTGAACGACTCGTTAACGATCTTTCCAAGATTGCCCAAGGCCGGCAAGCACTGGAACTTGGAGCCAATCCCATGCAGGAGAAGTCAATGCGTATACGCGGCTTGGAGTGTCTCGTTTCTATACTGAAGTGTATGGTCGAATGGAGCAAGGATCTTTATGTCAATCCCAACATGCCTGCGCCTGCCTTGCAGGTAAGTGTATACTCAAAATAGAGTAATAAAGTCAGAAGTCAATTTATCAATATCTATTGTAGGTGCAATCACTGCAGTCACCAACTCAGGACGCACAGGCTGGCGACAATGCAGACGCGCTCTCCGCGCATAATTCCAGTCTTCGTTCCACGCACGGCGGCTCCAGTCATAGCCTTAACTCGTATGGCAGCGCAAAGAATCAAGAGCTGCTGGACTTGCCTGAGGCGCTGGAGGAGCGCAAGATGCGCAAGGAAGTGATGGAGACGGGCATTGAGCTGTTCAACCGAAAACCACAGAAGGGTGTGCAGTTTTTGCAGGAGAAACAGCTGCTGGGCAGCACCTGTCAAGATATTGCCCGTTGGCTGCACGATGACGAGCGTCTGGATAAGACTGTTATTGGCAACTATCTGGGCGAGAATGATGATCACGCCAAGGAGGTAATGTGCGCCTACATCGATGCCTTTGACTTTCGCCAACTGGAGGTGGTGGCAGCATTGCGCATCCTGCTCGAAGAATTCCGGCTGCCAGGCGAGGCGCAAAAGATCGATCGACTAATGGAGAAATTTGCTAGCAGATATTGCGAATGCAATCCACAGAATCAGCTGTTCCAGATGGCTGACACGGTGTATGTGCTGGCCTTTAGCATCATCATGCTGACCACGGATTTGCATTCGCCGCAGGTGAAGCACAAGATGACCAAGGAGCAATATATCAAAATGAATCGCGGCATTGGCGACAGCAAGGACGATTTGCCCGAAGAGTACTTATCGTCCATATACGATGAGATCGCCGAGCATGAAATCAAGATGAAGAACAATTCAATGATGCTAATTCAACCAAAGCCAGCGGGAAAACAGCCGTTCATCACGGAGAAGCGACGCAAGCTGCTTTGGAACATTGAAATGGAGGTGATCTCCCTGACGGCCACCAATCTGATGCAGTCCGTTTCGCATGTGAAATCGCCATTCACTTCGGCCAAACACTTGGAGCATGTGCGTCCCATGTTTAAAATGGCTTGGACACCATTTCTGGCCGCCTTTTCGGTGGGTCTGCAGGACTGCGATGATCCGGAGATAGCAACCTTATGTCTGGATGGCATACGCTGCGCCATACGCATTGCCTGCATCTTTCACATGTCGCTGGAGCGCGATGCTTACGTCCAGGCATTGGCTCGCTTCACGCTCCTCAACGCCAACTCGCCCATTAATGAGATGAAGGCCAAGAACATTGACACCATCAAGACGCTCATTATGGTTGCCCATACGGATGGCAATTATCTGGGCAGCAGTTGGCTGGACATTGTCAAGTGCATCAGTCAACTGGAGCTGGCACAGCTCATTGGAACGGGAGTGCGACCGCAGTTTCTATCTGGGGCGCAGACCACGCTCAAGGATACGCTCAATCCGAGCGTCAAGGAGCACATTGGCGAGACGAGCAGCCAGAGTGTTGTGGTGGCCGTTGACCGTATCTTTACCGGATCCATGCGACTTGATGGTGACGCTATTGTGGACTTTGTGCGGGCCCTGTGCCAGGTGTCGGTCGATGAGCTGCAACAGACGCAACCACGCATGTTCTCGCTGCAGAAGATCGTTGAGATTAGCTACTATAACATGGAGCGCATTCGTTTGCAGTGGTCACGCATCTGGCAGGTGCTGGGCGAGCATTTCAATACGGTGGGCTGCAATAGCAACGAGGAGATTGCATTCTTTGCACTGGATTCACTGCGCCAGCTATCGATGAAGTTCATGGAGAAGGGTGAATTTAGTAACTTTCGATTCCAGAAGGACTTTCTGCGTCCCTTCGAGCACATCATGAAGAAGAACAACTCGCCGGCCATACGTGACATGGTTGTCCGATGCATTGCCCAGATGGTCAACTCACAGGTAATGATCTCTCTACATTAACATAAACATTCAATTAATGCTGAAATCGTAACTTGCAGGCGCATAACATTCGCTCCGGCTGGAAGAACATATTCTCAATCTTTCACCTGGCTGCTGGTGATCATGAGGAACCAATTGTAGAGCTGGCATTCCAGACGACGGGCAAAATCATTGGCGATCTCTATCGACGACAGTTTTCTGTCATGGTCGACTCTTTCCAGGATGCCGTCAAGTGCCTGTCGGAGTTTGCGTGCAATGCCCGCTTTCCGGACACCAGTATGGAGGCTATACGTCTGGTGCGCAACTGCGCCCAATGCGTTCACGATGCTCCGCAGCTGTTTGCCGAGCATGCGGGCATGGAGAACGATGCCTCTGTGGCCGAGGAGGATCGCGTGTGGGTCCGCGGCTGGTTTCCCATGCTCTTCTCCCTCTCCTGCGTTGTCAATCGATGTAAACTGGATGTGCGCACGCGCGGCCTGACCGTACTCTTTGAGATTGTGAAGACGCACGGCGATAGCTTCAAGCCCAACTGGTGGAAGGATCTGTTTAATGTGATTTTCCGCATCTTTGACAACATGAAGCTGCCGGAGCACGTGACCGAGAAGTCCGAATGGATGACAACAACGTGCAATCATGCTCTCTATGCCATCATTGATGTTTTCACGCAATACTTTGATGTGCTCGGTCATTTGCTGCTCGAGGAGCTGTTCGCCCAGTTGCATTGGTGCGTTCAGCAGAACAACGAGCAGCTGGCACGCTCCGGCACCAACTGCCTGGAGAATCTGGTCATCTCGAATGGCTTCAAGTTCAATGAGGTCACCTGGGACAAAACATGTCAGTGCATACTGGACATATTTAATGCGACGCTACCCAAGGAGCTGCTGCACTGGCGCCCAACCAAGGGCAACGAACAGCACCAACAACAACAGCAACCACGTCGCGCCTCAACAATACAACATTCCAATAGCAATACACAGGAGCCGCCGGTCATGGCACTGGCCCACAATCATTTTGAGGCACTGCACATCAAGTGTGTGGTCCAGCTGGAGCTGATACAGACGATGGACAATATTGTCTTCTTTCCCGCCACATCGCGCAAGGAGGATGCGGAGACGCTGGCCCAGGCAGCGGCCGATTTGAGCGGCAGTCGGGGCGGCTCCACGCAATCGCAGCAGTTGCAGCTTGATTGCCAGCGTGAGGAGCAGGGCATGTATGGCTATTTGCGTACCCGACAATTGTTTACTCTTGCCGAGTGTCTGATGCAGTCGCATAGGTTTGCCAAGCGCTTCAATGCCGATCAGGAGCAGCGCAATTTACTGTGGCGTGCCGGCTTCAAGGGATCTGTTAAGCCCAATCTGCTCAAACAGGAGACGGCCTCGTTGGCCTGCGTGCTGCGAATCTTTTTCAAAATGTACGGCGATGATAATCGTCGCAGCGACTGGCCCGGCATCGAGCAGGAACTGGTGCAGGTATGCAAGGAGGCATTGGGCTACTATCTGAGCCTGCAGAGCGAGGCGCATCGCGATGCTTGGACGTCGCTGCTCTTGCTCATATTGACCCGGTTGTTGAAGATGTCCGATGACAGGGTGAGTTCCAATATTAAAAAACCCAGCACCTGAAATTATTTTTATTTTCAATTTTTATTAAAAACTATAGAATAAAATTTATTTTTAAAATTGTATTATACAAATTTAAAATAAAAGTTTTTTTCAATTTTTATAATAAAAGTTTAAAAAATCACTTTTATTTGCAATTATTAAAAAATAATTTTTATTATAAAAATTAAAAAAAACTTTTTGAAAAAAATAATTTTTCAATTATTACTATAAAAATTATTTTACAACTTTTATCAACATTTATAATACAAACTGAAGTATAACTTTTGTTTTAAATTTTTATGATAAAGTTTAAAAAATAATTTTTATTTTCAATTTTTATTATAAAAATAACTTTTATTTTCAATGGCTAAAACAAAAATTGAAAATAAGAAAAATTATAATTTTTAAATAAAAATTTAAATTTAATTATCATTTCATATTTTTTTGATTTAGATCGAAAAAAACAGTTTTCTTTTAATTTTTTTGATCAAAATCAACAAATAACTTTTATTTAATAATTTATATTTTTAAAATTATAATCGTACAGTCCCTGAAATAAACTATTTGTTCACTTTCAAAACTAATCATAATCTCAATCATTTGTTACAGTTCGCCACACACGTGTCCAACTATTATGGCCTGCTCTGCGACATGATGTGCTTTGATCTGAAGCCGGAACTGAGAAGTGTCCTTAGGCGCGTTTTTATGCGCATCGGTCCAGTATTCAATATTATGAATGTGAATGTTAAATAGTCAAGGCGCATCACTTACCAGCCACGCCCCGTCTGATGACTCCCCCCACACAGATCCAACTTGCACCGTTTTCGTTAGGTATATATATATTTAGTATATATATATATATATATCTTGGCTTTGTTGTTATGTTATTTTTTCCCATTGGCCTCCGTAAGCAGAGTTTATATTTTTTATTATATATTTATATACATACATATGCAATTGTCATGTTTATAGGTTAAACAAAATGTTGTTGTTTTATATAATGTTTACACCCACACACATTGACACTCGTGTCTGTGTGTGTGCGTGCGCGCGTAAGGCTTTAATGTGTGTGTCAGTTTATATATACCAAATGTATAAACTAATGTTTTTCGATTTTTGTTTCGAATTTTGGCAAAATCCTTGGTTTAACCATTTATTTGATTAATCACTACTACAACTATCTATTATTGTGTAGCATAAATATTGATAAACATATGCTAAACTTTAGCCTGTATATTGCTAGTATTAATTTAAATCAAATTATATATTTCAAATATATCTATTACAACAATAAACCGTTTTCTTTATTTAATCACTTCTTCGATGTTCTTATAATTGTGAATTGATGAAACTCTTGTAAATTCTGATAGACATTCCAACGGGCAACGGAACGTCAAACAGCTCAGTAAATTGACAGAAAAGAATATCTATTTGGTTTACTATAGACTTGAAATCAATCTGTAATTTGATTTATGTATATTGTTTAACAGATTCTTGAATTTCGTGAGAGATACAAAACTGATTTGGCCAGCGACCTTTTCTGTAGTAATTTCTAGTTTGACTTATATGATGGCAGCTTAAATAAAATAGTTGTTTTAATAGTTTATTTAAAAATAATAAAATACACTGAACTCAGCTATTATTTATAAACATGTATTAATTTTTATGAAGTGTTGAGGTTGACAATTCATAAAGATTTAGATTTACTGAATTTAGATCGTTTTGTATTATGAAAATTAAGTGATGAAAAGGCTTTTTCAAACAAAAAATATATAGAAAAATTCAAGAATGAATTATTTCTGAATATATTTTTTACTAAATGAATGAAAACAAGTTTGAAATGCTATGGTCGAGCTCCCTACTATAGAATACCCGTTACTTATTTAAAACAAATTTAAAATATTTTTATTGCATGCTTTTAGGCATTTACATTGCTTAAAAACTTAAATCAGCCATTTCCACCTTTCTATTTGTCCGATCTAGTAACGATTTAGTAGGATGATAGGCAATAATAATAGCTTACGTTAATTAGTAAAAAAATCCTAATATTTTGAAAACTATGCAAATGGTGGATTTTCACGATCGGAGGCGGAAAAGGGCGTGGAAACAAACTTTATCTGCGTGGGGTTTATATAACTCTGTATGCCAAATTTGGTTGTTCTAGCTCTTATAGTCTCTGAGATCAAAAGGACAGACTGACATGTCTAAATCGACTCAGCTGTTGATGGTGATCGGAGATGCTTCTTTCTCCCTGTTACATACATTGCCGCGAATACAATATCCCCTTTTACTTAGTTTTTAAGTAACGGGTATAATTAGGTTATTTGTGTAAGAAAATAACAGTTATCTGACAGAGAAACATTTCCCTTCTCTAATTTTAAGCTGTAAGCATTGTGTTTTTTTACTTGATTCCCATAGAAAATCATCGAAAATTTTGAATGTGCGTTTATTCTCAAAAAACTACATGTAATCATTAAACTACGAATCTTTGCAAAATACTTAATAAGTATAATTACGTTCTTGATATTAAGCATTTCATAGAATTTTAAATCAGATTTAGATTATTTTAATACTACGTTTTCATGATTTTAATCCTCCGAAGTATTGGGTATTTTGTAGCCAATCATTTGAAAATATGAGATGTTTTTTAAGTATTTTTTGCAGATCTGTGAGCCCAAATTTATAGCTTTTTTATAATGCTCAAGATGTGTGCGACGCATTTATTATAATAAATGAATAAATACAAATGTACTCATCTGCTTATATTAAGTATACGTATTCGAATAAAAATTCTTCAGCAGGAGTCTTCAGCGCGTGTTTGCTGAAATTGAGAAGGAACGATTATATTGTTGCGGTCAGTTGCCAATTTTGAATGAATTTGATTAAAGAAGCAGAGCAGAGTCCAAACCAAACCGAAATTTATTTATAAAATCTAATAAAAATCATTTAATTTGCTTTTGCTCATAAGTATTCCGAATGATATCTATTTTAATGGGTCTTGGAGCATCAGAATGAAGATACACTTCACATATACATATATGTACGCTTATTGACATGCTCGTTGGCACCTTGAAGAGTTTTTTAGAAGTCTTCACATGACATCCATCAATATGTTTGTTATTCTTTTCATTCAATTTTAAACAATTCGATTAGCACGCTCCTCTGCCTGCTAACTATGCCACAACCAGAGTGAATCGAATGAATGACATGTTGTGTTTGTTACTTGGGGAAAGTTTCGGCGGGAGAAACCCGAAGGGGTGTAAGCTTTATTTTGTGTAAACTTCCAATTTAGAGTTTGATGCTAATATATCTTGTTTGTGTGTCAATTTCAAAGGCAACTTAATCAGGCTATCACTTCATGACGTCTCTGCGAATCTCAAGTTATTGAAATCATCAGATCTCGAGATGTGATAATTGAAAACCAACGGTTGTTTTCTCGAAACTCGTAATTAACTGGAATCAAACGCCCGAATTGTTATCGAAAATGACTAAGTTTTAAGAACTGAAGTTTTAATAAAAATAAAAAAATATAAATCTCAAAAGACAAGCAAAATTTTAATTGACACTACATATATTGCAATGATTGGAAAAAACCCTGATAAAACCAAGGCAAGGCTGCAGGTCAAAAATATTTTTTTTAAAAACAAATGACTGACAAACTGTTTGAATTTTTGACCCATAAAGCAAGTTTTAGGTTCGATTTGTAAACTAGTTTAAACACTCTGAGCCTAAGGATTTAGTTCGAATCTTGAAATAGATTTAATACAAAAAAAAAAGTAAATAGTTTTGATGAAATAAAAATTAAAAAGAACTCTTATTTATAGTTTTTATCATAAAAATTGAATATAAGAGTTGTTTTTCAACTTTTTTTTATAAAAATTTGGAAATAACTCTGATTTCATAACTTTTTTAAAATAACTTATAAGAGTGACGATCCCTGGAAAAATTCAAGTGCATGTCTACTGAATTGGGAGGATATAATACTATGTATCATATTATAATACTGTATAATTCTTGATATTATATTTATAAGATAGATAAATCATAAGAAGCAATAATTTAATGTACTTATTATAAGTACAGTGAACTGTGGCTAACTGTTCAACGAATAGATTAGCTTTATCGATAGTCAATATATCAAATAATTGTTGTAAAAAATTAGCTGAACTTTCTAGTAATATTAAATCTACATTGTGTTTAAAAAAAATGCTCGAAAGCAGCACTGCTTACAAGCAAGAGATCGGATTAGATATGTTTTTGACAATAAAAACCTTTTAAACAGAATGGAAAATAAATGTGTACAATTACGATATACCATAATTCCAAAAGCCCAAGCGCGTTGGATGTTTAAACTGAAAATGATACTGGGCACGCGTGTTTATCTAAAAAGTAATAATAAACAACGAGACAAACAAATGAAAAGCAAATAAACACAGCAGTGCAGGCTTTTGGACTAAAGTACAAATAGAGACAGATGCTGTTTTATTTATTTATCTATCGTTATCAGATAAAATGATTAGTTAACAAAAAAATGCGTCCATGAGAAAGTTGATGACCTGAACATTGTGAGCAACTGACTGAAAGTGCTTCTAAAAGTAAATAAATATCGACTCAACATCATTTTTAATTTTGCATTTTCCCATTTCGCATTACGGAATTGGAATTACGGAAATGTAATGAAGTTAACGGCGGCAGCTCACGTGAGTCGTGGAGATAAAACTGTGCAAAGTGCAAATAAAATTGTCGCTATTCTTAATTGAAAAATAAGTCTATAGAATTGAGTCGAAAACAAACAGTTGGAAAACAGTAATTTCGCACGCTTAAATTAATTGCGCATACGCGGCGTGGTACAGCGAGTCTATACTAGAACTGAACTGGACCCTTATACAATCGTTTTACGGCAATAACGTATGTGTTTATATAGAGATTTATCATATGAGCGAACCAGAAACAAAGCCAGTGAAAAGCATACAAAATCTCAATTAGCAGCAAAATTGGTTTAACTCGCTAAACTGTCTCTGGCAACGTGTGTGGATCGGTCCACGATCGGCTCTAATGCAATAAACGTTGTCAGCAGCAGCAGCAGCAACAGCAACAGCAGCGTTGATAAAAATTGAGGAACAGAATTTGAGGACCCCCTCGCCCCAGCACGGCAATCCCTGGCCAGCATCCACATTTCAATTGAAAGCCGAGCTGTGTTTTCAGTTGTCCCCCTCTTTCCATTTACAGTTGAGATTAACTTGTCGTGTCTATCGTGATCACGCGACAATCAAAAAAATATTGTAGACTGCAGTTGAGTGAGACCGACAGCATTAGACTTGAATTTGACTTCAGTGGAACATCAGAGTAAAAACAACAGAAGAGTAAAGAGGCTGAGAAATTCAACACATTTGAGAAATTTAAATGATACTCGAACCAATTGTTAGTGTTCCTGAAGATATTACATTTTTCAGACATGTTTTTGGAATCACAAAAATCGTTTCCAATAAATACATTTTATAGTTAACTTTTTATGATTCGTATATTTCAAGGGGGTGCAAAATATTTTTTTCCCGTTTTCTCATTTATTATTTAAGCAATTTATTATTTTAGCAATTACAACGATAACAATCGACATAGCAGGGCTACAGAAAAATTGTCACAAAATAATCGCAAAGTTTTAAAAATTACTCTGGTTGGATTTCTGAAGCTAAAATATGGTAATTTATGAATGCCCCCTGCCGACACCCTTGGTATATTTTATGCAAAAAAATTACATTTTGAATTGAGCTTCATGCGGTTTCATGCAACTCAATAAAAATTTTAAAAAATCCGTTTCCAAAACATTGAAAATTGCTTATGAGGTACTTTTAGGTACAAGAGATTTGTAGAGTATGCCTGTTAGTAAATTCGTACTTATTCAAAGATAATGACTTGAAAGATATCATCTTAGATAAGATGGGCAACTAGGAATCATATACGATTGGCAATACGAATATTAATTCTAATATTATTCCTTCGCATTTTGCTTTTGACAAACTTAAAATAACCTTTGCACTTTTCAAATACAGGGTCTAAAACAATGCACTAAAGATCAACAATAAATTACTCACCGTTTATACTCGAATTTACATTCGAATTACATTTACAGTTACAGTTACATTTGTAGTTACAGAGATTAACACAGTTGGTTAACAGTCGACTGTTAACAGCAGTCATCGATCGCTTAGCTGTAGCATTTGCTTACATTGCGTATACGCAGCGTATTGCGCCACAGTGCACAGGGCAATTAACGCTGTGCGTTTGCTGGAGAGTCAACAGGGGTGAGGTGGAAGACAGGGGGTGAGCTATTGAACTGTCAACAGTATTTTTAACACTCCGGCAGTGGTCAAAACCGAACGAACCGCACCGCACCGCACTCCCTTCCTCTCCCTCTCTGTCGACCCGTGTGAGCGAGGTTCAACTGTAGTTTAGTTCATTTTGCTGCTGCTCACTCAACGCGCAGTGTTTTTTTTTATATATTTTTTTCAATTAAAACGCTCTCTTTTGTTTGTCTCTCTTTCTCCCACTTGCTCTTGCGCTCTTTTGCTCTCTGTCTGTTTAGGTGCGTGTTTTTCTGCTTTTTTTTTTTGTTGTGTTTCTGTTTCTGTTTTGTACTTTTTAGTTGGCGCAACGGCTTCGAAGTCAGCGACGCTACCTCGAGTCGAGCAGTCTACGGCCAGCGAACTAACTAAACAGACGCGCTCCCATTCCCGTTCCCATTCTCAATCCAAGTTCCCGGAGTGTCATTATAAAACGGCCCGTAACATTCTATAACAAATTCAAACGCGCGCCAACAATCGCGAGTGCAACAACAAAAGTGACTACGGTTAATAGACAACCAAAGATCAATTCTTAAGATGAGCCACCACTGGGGTTACACCGAAGAGAATGGTAAGCTGCAGCTTCCAATTCATTTTTAAGATATATCAACTATTTTCCGGAAATAAGCTTTAAGCAATTCAAGTAATTCAATTTATGTGTTAAATAAGATGACGATGATTTTATAAAAAAAAATCAATTCTGTTTGTAAGGTTTTTTAAATTATTTCTTTAATATTTGCCAGAGTTTTTAAACAAATGTCGGCTTTCTATAGCTATATGACAATTAAGAATAGAAAGAGCTCTGAACAATTCGAGTAAATCAATTTTTGTGTTGAATAAAATGATTTTATAAAATAAAAATCAATTCCATTTGTAAGGTTTTTAAATACTTTTTTTTAATATTTGACAGAGTTCTTAAAGAAAATTCGGCTTTCTATTTATTTTATCGAGTAAATTCATTTTGAAGTTGAATTAGATGGTGATGATTTTATATAAAAAAAATCAACTGAATTTGTAAACTTTTTTCAAATTATTTTCATTCAATATTTGCCAGAGTTTTTAAACAAATGTCGTCGGCTTTCAATAGCCGTATGATAATTGAAAGAGTATTTTCATTTTGGGCTTTCTTGTTGGCTTTAAAGTTTTTGTTTACAAACAAGAAATTAAGTCACGCAGCCGCAGCGTGCGTATAAACTCTTAAATTTTGTTGGAAATATTTTGTTGAAAGATTGAGACAGGTTCGAACTGTGAAGAGAGAGGGAGAGTGAGAGGGAGAGAAAGAGAAAGAGAAAGAGAGGGTGATATACGTGCAATTTGTTGCATACCACAATGCTATAATGTTTGTTTGATCAATTGCGACAAGTTTTTAGAGTCTTGATTGAATAGTTACTCATGTTATCTAATAGATAACACACTTGTCGATCATTGCTGTTGTTGTTGTTGTACTTGTTGTTTGTTTGATGAATCTAATACGTCATCGGTGTAGGCATTTGTTGCCGCAGACAGAGGTCTTCTAATGAATTGCAAAACGATAAGATATATACACATATATAGCGGTATACGAGTCAGCATTTTATTGCTGTCGAGAAACGTGTAAAAACAAAAGCTTATAAGTCAGCCGAGTTATTATCTTCTCACTGAGACAGAGAGAACGACCGAGAGAGAGAGAGAGAGAGAGAGAGAGTGACTAAATTTTAAGTAATTGCTATATCATTGATTACTCAGCTGCTACACAAATTTTGTTATTTACTTTTGAGTTCATACTGGTTAATACCGAATGATCGTTGCTTCAACTCCCATCTCCCAGCTCCCATCTTCCAATCTCCCAGTGAACAGGGAACATTTGCTGCTAATTGAATCAAGCCCAAACGATGCTTGGCGCGTTCAATTACATGCATCATCAAATTTGCCACTCCACAAACTCGCACTCTCACACACACACACCCATACGCACACACACACCCATACATTCAAAGAGTTAAACAGAGAACATGGGCACGTTCATCGGTTGTGTCGGCTGCTCATAAATATGCGACAGCCATAATTAAATCGTATCGTATGGGCTTTGACTCTGGAGAGGTGAAGAGAGCAAAATTGTATTCCAGCAATCGCCGCTTAGCACGAGCTGCGTCTCGTGATCTCCACTAGACACAATTGCGGGTGCTTCCCATTAAACCAGTCAGAGAGTCAGACGACCCGAGCATATTGAAACCAGTTCCGAGTTCTCTTATTTTTGCATATACGCTCTAGCAAAGGTTATTGCCAATATATTGACAAATAGTACGTAATACAGAAAAATTTGCA
The DNA here is from genome assembly GCA_037043405.1 of Drosophila subquinaria. NCBI lineage: Eukaryota > Metazoa > Arthropoda > Insecta > Diptera > Drosophilidae > Drosophila > Drosophila subquinaria. Next base: position 42,201 of record JBAMBL010002858.1, on the reverse strand, counting down.
AAACTCAAAGGGAAAAAAATTGAATAACTAAAATGGCAACAAAATTTACTTTAAAACTATCTATAAATTTAAATCAAAAATTGAATCAAATTTAACTTTAGCTTAAAGAAAATAAAGAATATTTTGGGCATTTTACTATTTATAATTTTAATTCAACTTAATTTTAACATAATCATAATTATAATTTAATTCAAAGCAAAGAAAATTTATTTTTTTTTTGGGTTAAAACCTGTGTTTAGTTAAATTGCGCAAATTTTTTATTCAATAATTGTATTGGCTTCAAACATCAAGAGAAATCGGCAAATAAAAAATAACATAATTTATTTTTTTTTTCAATCAACAAATAATTTCATTCTACATTAAAATTAAATTTTGCTTGATTTTTTTTAAAGTTTTTTCACTTTTTTTAAGTTAGTTTACGACTTTTTTTTTATTAAATAATTAGCAATAATTGAGAAATTCAAATGATTTTTTTACACTTTTAAGTGTATTAATTATTCGCTTAACACTTAACTTTGTCTTCTTTTATGCGTTTATTCGGTTTGTTTACTGTTTTCGCTTATTTGTGTTCGTTTTCGTTTTCATGTTCGCCTTCTCTTCTGTCTGTTATGTTGGCTTTTGAAGGCAGTTCATTTACTCGTACGCTGGTCAAGTGCATGTTCGGTTCTTAAGGACACATGAAAGACCGGTTCCAAAGTCAACACTTTGTCATGGCTCAAAGCCTGTCAAATGTTCTGTCTGACTGACTGAAAAGCCTCTCCCTCTCCTTGTCCCTGCCCTTCTTCTCCCTTGCGCTGCATTCATTTAACGTCACATGATATACACTTATCGTGCAATAAAAAGATATTTACCCTCTATAGTCATATAAAAAAGAATGTTTGCATCTACGACAGCGACATGAAATTTTTTGGCAATTTGTTTTGATTTGTTTAAATGTAGCTGATTGCGTTGATTGATTTGATTTGTCTGCGTTGGAAACTTTCCAGTGCGGGCTCGTCTGCTCTGTCTACTATCTTTTGTGCTGCAGGTCTTATCAACAGTACTCCACCCAAGTATACACTTATTTATGGCCCACTCAGAAGCTGAGTGCTTTTTACATTAAGCATAAGTACATTTAGATTGAGTTTTACAATAAATACTAATAGTATTATAATAAAATACTCTAACATATGTATATATACATTTTGGTATATTTGTACGTATACTTAATGTGCGCCACATTATGTGATCTGTTCTAATCAAATCATCATCATTTCTATTCTCTATTCACACACCTATGCCCCTGTCAAACCTGAAGACACGCTTATACTAGAATCTGAGATTAAAACTCGCGTGTTTAGCTTTCTTATTTTTTTTCAATCAATCAAATTTCATTTTAGACGTGTTGTCAATGTATATTTTGTATTCATTATTAATATTATTTATTTACTACCTATCAATTAGACTTTACCTCTTGATTCCTCTTTCCTTTTTCTTATCTGCGGGAATTGGCTAAAAATTGTTTGATCATTACGTAGTTACGCGATGTTCACGCGATTTAATCGTATACACGAAATTTTTAGATTTATTTCTAATCAAATGAGTCAAAACCAAATTTAACTTATTTTGATTAAAAATATCTATGAAATATTAAAATTCTATTTCTTTAATATGATTGCTTGTTCTATTTGGTATTCTACGAGATATCTTATCTATTTTTAACCGCTTTAACTTTTATCTAAATTGCTTAAGTCCTTCAACTAGTGATTCACTTTCTTTGTACATATATTTCTTTATAAATTGTTCATCATTCTTTTGTTACAATATATTGTTTTCCTCTGACGTCTTTATACCATATTTGAAATAGATATTTTCATAACTATACAGTGTGATACCCTTTTATTCATTACAAAAGAGTAACCTTATATGTCGACACAATCCTATAGATAAAATCTATTGGCACAGCCAAGATAAATATTGAATATATTTATGATTCCCATATTCCTTGCTTTGGATCACTTGATAGCTGATCAAAGTGCTTAAAGGTGTGAGAAAATGCTATTTTCATGATATATGTATATACAATTTCTGGCAGTTGATAAAAATATCCCAATAATTTATAAGAAAACATGAAAATGAAAATAAAAATATAAGCAATCAAATTTATTGTTTGGAAAATTGTTCTCTTCAGATTAGCATTCCAAGCACAAACAAAAATTGTGTTTTCGTACGTGACAATTGGCGTGAATTTACAATAGATTTGAATTTTGCAAAACTTTTTATTTGATTTTATTTTTTTCTGTTTGTGTTTATGGCAATTGAATAATTCTATTCCTGTCTCTTGTCAAGTTTATGGCCAACAATTTTCACATGCAAAAAAATAATTAGCAATGAAATTTGACCAAAGACGGGTTGAGAGTGGGTTGTTTCTTAATTGTAGGGACCATGGGTCGTTAGATACTCGTAAACGCATTCTTGGGGCTTCCCAATGTCTGTCGATGGCTTTATGCAAGAGGGTTGTTGGTGCGACTGGCACTTAGTCAGTTATATCTGTTGTATTTATAAGTATGAAATATTGACATGTCTCACGTAAGAATATCCCGACTTGAATATTCCATTATCGTATCAGTATCAGTTCATTGTATATCTGAAGGTCCAATTAGCATGCACTTCCTTCCTTACGCTCGATCGGCACAAAAGGCACGCAACAAACTCATGATGAGTCTCATCAGGTTATATAAGTTCTTATATAGTATACTATCTAACTTTCTATCTGAAAGTTTTTTATCATGCAAGGCTCGCCCATTAAATCGTAAATTCGTAAATGCTAATGGAAAGCCTCAAGATTCGTCGTAAAAATTTGTCTGTTCAATTTGTTTAATAGCCCAAAACTTTTTATTCGTAAATCTTAATGGATGACACATGAGCTGTAATAATGATTTAAGAGTTATACCCTCTACTCATTTAAATTTCGCAAAATAACAACAAAATGTGCGTATTCAATGCTATAAAGTTATCCTGACAGTTTTAAGACTAAATTTTTTATGAAGGTTCTTTCTACTTTAATGTTTATCATAATGAAGTGCGACCCTTATTTTAAAAATCAAGAGTTAGTGTTAGTTAGCTAGCTATTCTACAAGTTTATTATCGATCGCCAACAATTGAATTAGTTTATACTAACTCAAATAAAATGCCCTACAAACAGGGTATTTCCAAGTCAATAGATAAACGTTTGTTTATTTTGAAATAGAAACGGGAGTGAATAAATGAGAAGCGTTGCATAAATTCTAATGAAAATTTCAAGTTAGCTGTGACTTATTTCCTCATGTCTGGAAAAATAAGCACAAAACAAGTTTTCCCATTTAACAAGCTGTTGTTCAACTGTTTACTGTAATATATGCATATACTGACTTATATGGTATATAATTATATGTATTGAGCATACCATTTTAAGAATGGGTTTATTTTATTTGCAACTAACTCAATTTTAAATACATTTGGATTTTATCACAACGTTTCCAACTGATCTGACGTTCCTAATTGAACTGCTAAATGTTTAAATTGTTTATAGAGCGTGTGCTGTCGCAATACGTTTAAATATTGTTGACAGTTTTACGTACTTAATTTAAGTAAATATTAATTAGTGTAACATTGTAGATTTCCGGAATATTCTTCCTATGATTTGCATCTTATCGTAGTTGTAAATTGCAGGCACGTGAACTGCTTTAGATGCATTGCTTAAGTGTTTTAGCTGACTTAACTTTTTATTTATACTTTACTCGAAATTAATTTAAGTATTATAAATATTTCAAATTCCTTATTCTTATATAGCATTAAACTAAAATTAAAAAAAATTGATTAGCTTTGAATTTTACATAAATGTAAAAAATAGAGAAATAAGAAAATACTCCAGCAGAGATTTACAGCAAACCGAATACAGTTTTTAGAGTATTTAACTGTCTGTAATTAAGTTCTATTTACTTAAGCTCACTGTATTTATTTAACAACCTCATTTATCTGCTCAACGAACAATGCGGGTTGATCTTTAAAATCCGCAGAAAAAGTCAGCTAAAAAGCTTGGCATAATATTTGCAAGCGACTGTAGCCCGAAAAAAATGTAAAAAGCGCAGTAAATAAAATTGATAAATATGAGTAAACGAAAAGCTAACAAAGCAGCTGCAAAAATGACAGCTTCATAAACTTCATAAGCTGGCAAAATATTATTATAAATCATCAGCTTTACTGGACGGAAATTTGCACACACTCGTTAAATTATTGTATAAAAGGATCGGGCGGATTCAGCTACTGTACATGCCGTATACGTAATATTCATATATTTTTGCCAGTTGCTTGATTTATATATGTATTTATTGACTATGTCAATTTGTTAGTCACATGCACAAATTACCTGCACAACTCGATAATACTTTGGCCAAATTGACAGTCTTTCACTTAATTACATAATTGAGAAAGACACAGGTTTCGATAAGGAAAATGCATTGCACCTGACTTGTTTGGGTATTTATTTTATTTATCAGTTTCACTGGGCTTAAAAATCACACACATTAAATACCCAGAAGACACCTAAAGACCGTAGCTTCGGTTCGAGTGATTTATCATGTGTCACAGACTAAGTAGTTAGATAGATAGATAAGGTAAATAGATAATGCAAGCTTAACATTCGTAAGGTACTTATTTGTAGGCCATCCTCGCCACCCGCTTTAATACCTTAAAACCCAACGCATGTGCTACTTTGTGGTTTATCTCGTGGGTGACGTTCCTATCACATGACTCTTCTCTTGACTGATTCTGTAGCTTGGCACGTGATGCTTTTCCCGCAGTATAAATATTTGTTTCTATTTGTTCTTGCGATTGTGTTGGTATAAACGCAAATGCAGCAAACAACAAAAACTGCAACAACAACAGCAACAAATTATTGCTTGCACAGCCGTTTAATCAGATAAAATGCCTCTATTGTCGCTTTTATAAGTAAAAGTTCTTTATTAAATATTTGTCAAGGCATTAAAACACTTTTAAAATTTTATACTCGTTTTATCATATCTGTAGACTTAAGAACAAGTCTTAGCAAGCAAACGTTATCAGGGAGTCTTATGACATATGACAAATAAAACGTATATAGGTATAAGTCGATTTCCTGGCTATAAGATACCCATTGTTAAATTTTAACACACAATTAAAACTAGGAACAAATTTTAGTATTAAAAAAAGTGCTGCATCGTTTTAGGCGCTCGTTTTGCTAAGAATAATTAATGCAGCCTTTGCCCGTGGAACAGTTCGTCACTAACGTAGACAACCGTTTACTGTGATACACGTGCTGTTTTAGGAGCCTCTGATTCTTATTTCCAGTATGTTTAATTAATTAATAAATGAATAATTTGTTTGAAATTTAAATAAACTTTTTTAGTTTCCAATTTAATATAGTCTAAGTTCTTGTGCTGTTTTTTAAAGCAATTCTCTTCAAAATCCAAATAGTAAATGCAATATTTTTGCTCTAATCTATGAGTATAGGGTATCTTTAATATCACAATTCAATAATATTTTTATTTGGAATTTACCCTAATTATTTCTCAACAATACATTTAAAACTAGTTAAAGTCGGAATTCAGATTATTGTATGCAAAACTACAGCCTTAAACGATACATGTAACGAGCTCGTCAGAATTTTTGATATAGTTTTGAAACATGATTTTATATTTCAATAGCTATCACTTAACAGTATATTACAATTATAGCTTTAATATTCTAAGATAATTCACAAAATCAGTTGATAACTTATTTCTTTTCTTAACTGCCAATAGATATAGACTTTTTTACTCTACAAAACTAAATCGCAGGATAGTCAGCTACTTTTTCTGTGGAAATCTTAACCATTAACATATAGTATGTGTATAGATATCGTTTGAAATGTGATTTGTTTTCGATAAGCGACCTGTCACCCCAAAAAACTGAGCAAATAGTCTTAAGAAGTTGTCATTGCTTAAGTAACTTTGCTTAGTTTAATGACAAATCGGTTTTTATTAATAGATAGAAATGATAGAAGACTTGAGCAGCAGGAAAGTGATTAGAAGACTTGAGTAAAACCAAGGCAGAAAAGTGATTAGTAATTATAGATTCTGGAGAATATAAGAAGTTTGTCAAAGTAAATCGAATTGCTTTTAGTTAAATTACTGTCTAATAATAGTTTATTAAACTTTAACTTGGTATGCTTTTTAGGACCCGCTCACTGGGCCAAGGACTATCCGCATGCATCCGGCCATCGTCAGTCTCCCGTGGACATCACGCCCTCCAGCGCGACAAAGGGCAGCGACCTTAAGGTCGCTCCACTCAAATGGAAGTACGTGCCGGAGGACACAAAGAGTCTGGTCAACCCGGGTAGGTTATAGCGATGTCTGGTAATAGGATATTTTTGTACTTATTCTCTTTATTTCAATTACAGGCTATTGCTGGCGCGTCGATGTGAATGGCGCCAATTCGGAGCTGACTGGCGGTCCATTGGGCAATCAGATCTTTAAGCTGGAACAGTTCCATTGCCACTGGGGCTGCGACAGACTCCAAGGGCTCAGAGCACACAGTGGATGGCGTCTCCTATGCCGGTGAACTGCATCTGGTGCACTGGAATACCACCAAGTACAAGTCTTTCAACGAGGCAGCCGCCGCACCCGATGGTCTGGCCGTGCTGGGCGTATTCCTGCAGCCGGGTGATCATCATGCGGAACTGGATAAGGTTAGCAGCCTGCTTCAGTTTGTGCTGCACAAGGGCGATCGTGTCACACTGCCGCAGGGCTGTGATCCTGGCAAGCTGCTACCCAATGTGCATACCTACTGGACATATGAGGGTTCCCTCACAACTCCCCCCTGCTCGGAGTGTGTCATTTGGATTGTGTTCAAGACACCCATCAAGGTATCTACCGATCAACTGAATGCCATGCGCAATCTCAATGCCTATGATGTCAAAGAGGAGTGTCCCTGCAATGAGTTCAACGGCAAGGTCATCAACAATTTCCGACCACCTCTGCCCCTGGGCAAGCGTGAGCTGCGCGAAATTGGTGGACACTGAACTGCAGATAAGTTCAACTGGATATAAAGCGGATAATCAAAAGTCATTGGATTCGAGTCGTATGCTTTAGATTTAATCACAGCGTGCACCGTAGAAGAGGATGGGATGCCATTGCTTTGGTTTGGTTAATTCCTTGGCCAGAGCAGCAGCTGAAGATCCAATTGTTAGTCTCGTTTTAGTTCTTATTACATTATAACAAACACTTGTACCTCTTCATTAAGTATCTGCCTGTATAACTGTATGTGTAAATTGTATCTTGTATCTGTACGTTTGTTTGTTTGTTAAACATTTGCTAAATGACAATTAGATTAATGTGTATTACACTTTATGGTATTACAAAATAAATATATATTTTATTTAGATGTTGCATATTGAAACTAGCATGTTGTTTTCTTTCTCAGCTTAGATTGCAGTTAAGTTTTTTTTATACTCAAAGTTTCTCAGATTGGGTCAATTGTACAATGATTAATATATTCTCATTAGGTAAATATTTATTGGATTTTATGACAGCACAGAAATGCTTAGTTAATGATTCTTCTTTTTCAAGGTTTATTATTAAAAAAAAGTTATAAGTTTGTCAATTTATTGTACTTAAATTTAAAACAAACTTTTTATTCCATTTTCTTAAAGCATTCTTTTGGGAAGTGTCCATTATTGTGCATAGATTCATTTAATCAATAATAATTTGTGGCTTAATTTTGAAAATTCCAATGTTCTTCGTCAGCTAAATATAATAAGGAATAGTATTTTGGATTAGTTAGGCACTTATTTGATAAAAATGTTGTTTTAAGTGAATTTACAATGAAGTTATATTTAAAGCTAAGCCGATAAGAGAATTAGTGATTCACTACAATATATACTTAAATAGCATTTGCTATGCCTGCATTAAGTATAATGCCTGTTACCAGATCAACAGGGAAAATGTTCGTGGTGAGGAGAGTTGGCATATAAATCCAGCTTTTTCGAGACACTCTGCCTTTTTCATAACAAACCCATCCTGATAATCATTTACCAATAACACACAATTTTGATTTTCTTTCACCTTGTTAACGGAATCTGGCACATCGATCCACTTTGTATATGTAACCATTGATCCCGTTGAAATCGAAACATATTCCTTCTGCCCAAGATTACTGAGGTCCACCCAATACTTTTGACCATTATCGAGATTCAAACCTATTAATTGCCGTTCCTCATTCGTGGCCAAGTTTATTAGGTTGGCGCCTAGTTCACGACATTCCTGAGCAGCCTGAAACCAATTGAGTTCTTTGGATTCGTTGTAATAATACTTTCGGCCGATCAACTTAAAAGGTTCCAGCTTATGAAGCAAGTCTTTCGGCACAGCATTAACTTGTTTGTACTCGACCCTTGTGCTAAAATCAGTGCCTATTTATGAAATTTAAATGTAGTTTATAATTTGTATTAACATATGAAAATTCTTACTTTCAACCTGTGTTACTGGCATCAGTATTTGAACCAACAGAAAAGCACCAATTATGTAACGAAACATTTTTTTTTCACTTAAATATGAGCAGTGATCGTTTCCAATGCTACAATTTAAATGTTCTTAGTTGTACACAGAGCGCTAGCTTTATATAAGCTTATATATTGGACTAATCATTCTTCATAATCATAGGCTATATATAAAACAGTACAAAAACCTCAGATGAATGTTATTAATTAACAAATATAAACTTATTTACAAAAACTGACCATAGTAAAAATTTAATCATACACATAAATATCCATAATGAAACATTACAACTAGGTCACGATGGTTGTATGGGTAAACTCCAACAGTTCCTCTGGCTTGGATGTCCACTGCCGGAAGTAGTCAGACTTTAATTGCTGCCAGGCCAACTGATAATCTCCAGCCATAGATTTGCACTTTGCATAAGCTAATCTATCGAGATCCGGCAATTGCAGCTGTAGCTTGTTACGTAACTCGATGCTTCTGTGCAGCAAGTCCAGAAAGCTTTCTAGTAACTTATATTTACTAACTGCGCATGCGGCTTGTGGAGTTTGCAGTTTTTTCTTTGTGACGCCCTGGCGTATGCCATTCACTACTATTTCATGGGACCTGTAAAAATTACTTATATGGATTATTTACTTCGGATTCTAGTAGATGATCACTGCTTACCTGGGCGAGTCTGACAGTTGAGACCAAATTATACCACCTGGCGATGGCTGCCAATCTGCACGTTGTGCATACTCGAAGGGCAGCGATGCATCAACTCGAATGAGTGGAACTTGCGGTTGGTAACGATTATGTTCAAAGTTTCCACCCCGCCAACGCTGGTAAATGGCCCTTTTTAGGCATTCAAGACGAGCATCTGGACAAGTGAAATTCATGGTACTAAAGTAGATGGGCTTGTCCATTAGCATGTCAAGCAGCGCGCCTTGGACACCAAGCACGTTCCAGCGAGATAACTTATCGCTGCAGGACATCGATAATGTACGTTCACCTCGTCCTGGCTTAGTGCGCAAAGCCGACGGGGTTTGTAGCATATCATCAAGAGACATTTCATGCTTGTTTATCAATTTGGCACCGGTATAAACTGCTGCATTGCTTGAAAGTAGTGTTAAGCCAGTTTCCGAGGGATCTACTTCAGCCAGTCGCGGTCGCTTTGACAACGATTCCTCCGTTTCTGTTTCTTCGACAATGCACGCATCTCCGCAAGGTGTTTGCGTGCTAAGGAAGTGAAAGTCCACGTTCTGGTTGAGCACAAAACAATCCGAGCCAGGATCCCAACTAAAGATTGCATCCTCCTGATCTTGTTTCCTTGTGACTGCCGTCAACAATTCATGGTATAAATACCGCAGAAAACCACGACGCGCCAGCACCTCGGCATGGGAATCATTTAAAATGAATCCACTTTTACATAGCTTACTGCGACCAATGCATTTGGTTCTATAAATAAAAATAAAGCATTACAAATACATTTCATTGTAATTAGAATAATATACCAACCCTGTACCAAGGGATACCACTTTACTGGTCTGCGATCGCCCATCGTATTGTACTATACCGGCTAATACCGTCCATTGGCTGTTTGTAGGTTTCCCTGTTTTTGGCAAATCTCGGAATTTGTTGTAACATAATTCTGCAATCTGTTGCACTGCCAGTTTGACGTTGCGTTGGGAGCACATTAGTGATGTAAATTTGAGTGGGAACATCGATGTCGATGCTCATCGATGCTTTCAAAATTTAACATCGATGTTGGTTGATACATCGGGTCGAAACATCGATGCATCGATGTATGTCTAATGCTTGAAAACCATACCATTTTTAGAAGAAAACTAGAATTTCTTAGATTAATGAAGCTCATTTTCTCTTAAAAATGTATGCTTTAATAGCAGTTTTAAAGTTTTTAACAGTTTTTACCTTAAAAGTATAAACACAAACTACAAGAGGTCTTTTTGATGAGGACTTTTTAAAGACATATGTAAGCCTTTTTGTAGCTATAGTATCTCAGACCAATAAATTAATTAATTAAATTAAATAAATTTACTCACTTAGGCATTGCAAACACTGCCCAAATTACTATAAACTCATTGCCAGAGCGGCGAAAATGACGTGTTGAAAGTGCGGCAGCCGATGTTTTGCAAAACATCGATGCATCGCCATGCAACATCGATAAATCGGCTTCAACAAAAACATCGGAAAACATCGAGAAACATCGCTGAAAAAACATCGATGCTCGATGCATCGATGTTTTTTTACATCACTAGAGCACATTTAAAATAAGTCGAGTTGCATTGAATCATTTAGTTCCAGTTCGAATGAACTACGCATCAGTAATGCATATATTTTCCGAAAAAAAGACAACGACCAAAGAAAACTGGGAAAAATTAAGCTGAAATACTAAAAAACAGTCCAAACTTTTTATTTATATTTTTTTTTAAATTTAAAAGTTTTCAAGCATCTTCAATGATTTTTTTTGGCATTTTCTTTGTCATTGAACTTTGCCCATGGTGCTATCATCTTTAGGTATTTGCCAAAATGTTTACGTATTTTCAACATTCTCCCATTTTAAATTTTCAAAAAGTTTCAAAATTGACAGTATTTAATTGAATCTAAAAAAAGCCAGATTTTCGGATAGATGTTTGAGAATTTTACCGGCTAAAAGAGTTAAAAACCAGTTAAATCTATCCGAAAAAAGACCAAATTGGCAACACTGCTGCGCATCAAAGTGAGCGAATGAACTACGTCCCTTTTCTGCGAGCCAAGGTTGCCACACTGGTTACAGCTATTAAAAGAAATTGTTGACATTTTTGCCTTGGCATTTTGTTTTGTAAACGTTTTGTATTTAATTCAATTAAATATGCCAAAAGTAGTTTCGCGGAGCATTGTTTGCTCTGACACCAAAGATCAAGAAGAGTATAATGAGGAGAAGCCGTTAAACATATACTACTGCCTGTGTGGCAAAATGTCACTGATTTTGGGTAAGTGAAATCCATTAAAAATGTAAATAAATTGTTATTAATCAAACTATTCTTATTTCAGATTGCACATTAGATCAGTTGCCGCTGCGTGAAGTGGACAATGCGCGGGTTATCGATGCCAACGACCATGCGAACAAATTGACATTTAACCCAGCCCCAAAAATGATATATATTTGCCGAAAGGGCAAGGGAATTGAGAAGCAGTATCGCTATAAGGTACGAGCATACATACATATGTAGATCAAGATGTAAATACATAAGGTCACGTTTTTGCTGACCGCTGAAGATGAGGTTGCTAAGCAGCTTTGAGGTGCTCTCTTGGCTCTGGAAACTAGACAGCAAACATTTTATGTTCCGCAGTCTTCGTTTGTTTTGGTTTCTGCTGTCATTCGAGAAAAGAAAAGCAAAACAAAGAAGAATAAGCTGCACATGATCTCGTACTGTCAAAATAGCTACCTCACAAAGGGCAGCAGTGTTATTTGCAGACGTCACCGTATATTAATACATCTTGATGTAGATCCTTGAAATATTGAAATAATACGAGTATTGACCAATCTTCGATTCTAATTGTCCATTGCAGTGCCGCAACTGCAATCTGCCATTATACTATCGACACAGCAGCGACTCCCAAGTTACCTTCATAATGAGCAACGCGCTGGTGCGGAACAAGGGCGAGCAACCTTTGGCCCAGCTACTGGCAATGGAGGCAAAAAGTAATACAAATACGAGCAACGCCACAAGTGGACCGCCAATTACTGCTGCTATTGCAAGTGGTGAGGATTCGGGTATAGTGGACGCCAGTGGTAAAAAGGTGATGGTCACACGCCATACAAAGAATATGGGCAAGTTTAGCTCTGTGACAGTATCCACCATCGACGAGGAAGAGGATGAAATTGAGGCGGTAAGGCAAAGTTTGTCCGTATTGTGAACACACATCCATTAATTCAATATTTGTATTTCAGCGCGAGATTGCCGACAGTTACGCTAACAATGCGAGGATAATTGAGAAGCAGCTTCAGCGCAAAGGCGGCAAGCTGGCTGATCTTGGTGTTAAACCTAAATCGGATGACGTGCAGCCACCGCAGAAAAAACAACGGGGCACTCTGCTGGAGAGATAAATACTTATTCCGTAACGCCCACCATTATTTTAAATAAATACGCAATTCACACACCAATTTAATAGATGGTCTTAAATTATTGTCATCAGTTTCTTTCAAATTAGTCGTGGCTAACTCGAGTACCAGAGCAGTCGTTTTTATCCGTATCTATATCTTACGAGTATTAAAATTAACGATTGAAAAATCCAGTATACGCCCCAAGTTTCAATGTTTCGCATAAAATGAATTACCACAATCTGTTAAATATTCTACTAATATCAACACTTTCACTCAAAATTGCATCAATTGATACTACTGCTATAAATGTTTCAAAATGTAATTCTGATTATGATTGCCTTCACATATCTGAATGTAAACATGAGGAGCAACTTCGAGAGAAAACTAATGGTGACGCGCAAATAAAATATTGCAATAGGTTTCATGATCTTGTTTGTTGTCGTAGAGAAGAAGAGATGACTATCTCGGAAAAGAGTAAGCAAGGTTTTTTTTTAATTTTTCAACATCATATTATATCATAAAAAAATTATATAAAATGAATAGAACCCTAACCGATACCGTAACCTTTGACCGGTAAAAACCGATAGAAATTATTATTATATTTTGATATATTCTTGTTAAAAAGCCGGTATTTTGAACCCGAAACCGATTACACCGACTGATAACACCTTAACAAAATTAAATTTAAGGCTTGACCGAGCCAAAATTACCCGTAATGGATGAACCGGTTTTTTAACGTTTATTTTGGTTAGAATAATTTCGGTTTTTCGGTATCGGTACAATAAAACATCTTTTGTTTCGGTTATGGTTTCAGTTACGGTAGCCAATTTCAATCGGGTAATAACGGTTAATGGTTACAGTTATGATAACGGTCTTAGTCCCCGATTATAATATATGTATATATATATATATATCATATAATTTACCGATTTATAACAATTTCACTTTAGAATGCATGGATTTCGCTGAAATTAAAGGATTTTGTCCAACTGGTGGACTTATCAAGGATGGAATTGTGACAAATCCGCATGAAATACCGTTTATGGCCTCCGTTCAAGTGAAACGACCTGGTGAAAAAAATTACAAGTGGATATGCGGTGGTGCGTTAATAGATCCAAAATTTGTAATCACTGCTGCACATTGCTTTGATAATTTTAACACAAGTGTTGTGTAAGTCTGCTGGGCTTTGAGAATTGCTGAATGTTCAAATTAAATTTAAATTTTATATTTTTTAGAGCGGTGTCTGTGCTCTTGGGTGCCCATTATAGAAATAGTTCGGGTAATCGTTTCCTAGTTAACATAACAATTCATCCAGAATACGGAAATTCAGACAATGCTTTCGCCGACATTGCTCTATTGAAGCTTCACAGCAACGCAAATATTACAACGGAAAAAATAAGACCAGCATGCTTGGCTAAAACAAATGGCAGTGAAATAGAAACATTTATGGCTGCCGGTTGGGGATATAATCGTGCGCAGCATGAGCCGAATGAATTGTTAAAGACAACTTTAATACAAAAACCGATTGAGAATTGCCCCGATCCAAAGGGGTCGGATATAGACAGCCTAATTTGTGCAACCCCAAATGGTAGTTCTGGAGATGTTTGCCAAGGTGATTCTGGAGGTCCATTATTTACAGGATATCCTGACCGTGATAATTGCCTCTTTGCGATCATGGCCGTTGTTTCACAAGGATATGTATGCGATGCTCCGCTGTCACATACTCTTCACACAAGAATTTCCTACTTTCGGGAATGGATTGAGAAAACGGTTTGGCCAGAGGAAACAATCGCAAAAAACCCATAATATTGTTTACTTCGTGCTGCTTTCGTCACTAGCGCGGAACGCCGTCCGCAGTGATATTATTACCATTTAACAATAAACCCAATCATTATATTAATCTCAAATTAATCATTATATTAAACACTATTAAAAGTAATCTACTGAATGTATTGTATATAAATTTGCAGAAACTATAAATTTGAGAAAATTGTAGACTTGAAAATCAATTATGGGATTCCGGAAACAGTTTTAAATTTGGTTTAGATTAGTTTTAGACATGAAGCAATAAGTATAGGGAGGTCTCGTCGGCAAAAAGCAGTCCCTTGACTATACTGATAATCAGCGCGAGAGAAAGGGATAGAGAGCACTTCTTTGTACGTGAAGGGACTAAAAACCGAACGATTCGGCAGCCGACGAGACCACCTTATACTTATTGCTTTTAGATATCCCAAGCCAGCTGTCACAGCTGCTCCATAAAAAGTTTTCATTGTGCCCAGAGCAAATCAGGGAAATGTTGTCACACTAATTGATTTCGTGAAATCTAATTTGAGGCAGATTTCGTTTTGGTTTCGATTTGGTTTCGTTTTCATTTGGTTTGTTTACATTCAGCTGTAAGATAAATATGGAGAACGTAATTCTTATGCACTTAAAGTTTATATAAAAAAATAAAATATATATAAATAAAGTGTTCAAAAACGGTCGTTCCGTCAACTGTTTAAGATTTGGTTAAAAATAAGCTAAGCAAAATCTAAAACTGTTTCCGGAATCCCATTAATGTATAAATGCATATCGCTAATCGAATATTATTATCGTTACCCAACACTTATAAGCGATTGTGCAGCTAACTTAACGCCGTTGTAAGCAGAATTTGCAGAGAAAATATATTGAAAAAAATTGTGTGTATAGCATGTGAAAACAAAGTTTTGTTTTTGTTCGTTAGGATTGCAAAAAAAATAAAAAAACGCACCACATAATTCAGGCAAAAAAAAGGACAGACACAACGCTAAAAATGTTGCTGCCCGACGACGACGTTTCTGTTGACTAATAAAAAGAGTGTGCGTGTGTGCATGTGTGTGCGTGTGTGTGAGTGAGTGTGGAGTGCAGAAATGTTTTCCAGCAGTGGCAGCCATGGGATTAGCGTTGGCGTTGCTTCCACTGTGCAGGGCTCCGATGGCTACGATTTTACAAAAAACGAGAATGCGGCACGTTGGCGCGGATTGTTTATACCATCACTGCGCAAGGTGCTGGAGCAGGTGAATCCATGCGTGACTGCCAAGGAGGATGCGTTGCTCTACGTGGAGAAGCTCTGTGTGCGTCTGCTGGCCAAATTGTGCGCCAAACCACTGCCGCATTCTGTACAGGATGTGGAGGAGAAGGTGAACAAATCCTTTCCAGTGCCCATCGTTCAATGGGCACTCAAGGAGGCGAGCGAGGTGATCAATTCGAAAAAACGTAAATCTCTGTTGCCCACTGAGCGGGTGCATACGCTGCTTCAAAAGGATGTGCTACAGTATAAAATCGATAGTTCCGTATCGGCCTATCTGGTGGCTGTGCTCGAGTGCATCTCGGCCGATATACTCAAAATGGCCGCCGACTATGTGTGTCGAATCTCGCACTGTGAGATAGCCAAAGAGGATCTCGAGGTGGTCATGAATGCCGAGCGTGTGCTGGATATGCTCGACATGCTCGATCAGAGCAGCGAACATCTCAAGTGCAATATGCTGCCCAGTCCGTTATCGCTACCGGCGCAACGGGCGAGCGCCACCTACGAGGAGACTGTGAAGGAGCTGATCAATGATGAGAAGCAATATCAGCGGGATTTGCACATGATTATACGTGTGTTTCGCGAAGAGCTAATTAAAATAGCCCGCGATCCCAAGGAACTCGAACCGATATTCTCCAACATCATGGACATCTATGAGGTCACAGTTACACTTCTCGGATCACTCGAGGATGTGATCGAGATGTCGCAGGAACAGAATGCTCCTTGTGTTGCCAGCTGCTTTGAAGAGCTCGCCGAGGCCGAGGAGTTCGATGTGTACAAAAAGTATGCCTACGATGTCACCTCGCAAGCGGCACGCGATGCTCTAAGCAATCTCCTGGCCAATCCAAATGTAAGCAGCGCCTTTTTCTTGATAAACTCTCTCTTGAATGTTATTTTTAATTTTTGTAGGCACCTTCGCTCATGTCAGCGGGTCATGGTTTCCGGGAAGCGGTTAAGTATTATCTGCCCAAGTTATTGCTGGTGCCCATCTGCCATGCGTTTGTCTACTTTGACTATATTAAGCATCTCATGGATCTCAGTACATCACAGGACGACATCGAGAGTTTTGCGCAAGTGCAGGGTCTTCTGCATCCATTGCACTGCGATCTCGAGAAGGTGATGGCCAACCTGTCCAAGGAGCGACTGGTGCCGGTCAGCGGTCGCGTGCGACGTCAAATGGCCATTGAACGGACTCGGGAACTGCAGCTGAAAGTGGAGCATTGGGACGACAAGGATGTGGGACTGAACTGTAATGAGTTTATACGCGGTAGGTTCCATGAGAAGACAATCTTGATTGAACATTTTTCTGATTACAATCTTTTCGATCATCCGCAGAGGGTTCGCTTAGCAAACTCGGATCAGGCAAACGCATTTGGAGCGAGCGTAAAGTATTTCTCTTCGACGGTCTCATGGTGCTATGCAAGGCAAATACAAAGAAGCAAACGCCATCAGCGGGCGCCACCGCCTACGATTATCGACTAAAGGAAAAGTTTTTTATGCGTCGCGTGGAGATTAATGATCGGCTGGACACCGAGGAGCTGAAGCACAGCTTTGAGCTTATAACTCGGATGCATCCAGCTATTGTGCTATCGGCGGAAAGTGCACAGCATAAGAACGACTGGATGGCAGATTTGATTATGGTCAATACGAAATCGATGCTTGATCGCATATTGGATAGCATACTGCAGGACATTGAACGGAAGCATCCGTTGCGCATGCCCAGTCCAGAAATCTATAAATTCGCTGTACCCGATAGTGCCGAGAATATTGTGCTCGAGGATCGGGACAGCGGAGTTGTGCCCATGATCAAGGGGGCAACGCTTTGTAAATTGATTGAGCGCCTCACCTATCATATCTATGCGGATCCCACATTTGTGCGCACCTTTCTCACCACATATCGATACTTTTGTTCACCACAACAGCTACTGACGCTGCTGATCGAACGTTTCGAAATACCAGAGCCGAGCCTGGTATACCAGGAACAGCAGACGATAAGCAGCGCTGGTGGCTCGGACCATGACAAAAATGATGCAGGGACGGCGACAGCATCAACGGCGGATAGCGACAAAATGCTTAAGAACTCGCAGCGCGAGGATTGGAAACGGTATCGCAAGGAGTTTGTGCAGCCGGTACAATTTCGTGTACTGAACGTGCTGCGTCACTGGGTGGATCATCATTTCTATGATTTTGAGAAGGATCCGACACTGCTGGACAGACTTTTGCATTTTCTCAACGATGTCAACAGCAAATCCATGCGCAAATGGGTCGATTCTGTGCGAAAGATTGTCGATCGCAAGGTAACTACTTTGATTCCCGTTCAAAATTTCGACGGATATTACTAAGTATACTAAAGACGGTGGACGAATAATGTTAGGAACACAATTCTACGAATCTTGAAATTAGGAAATCAAAATTAAAGACATTAAATTAGAAAAGTGAAATAGGGGAAAGAAAATGGAAAGGGCAGTTTTTTATAAAACATAAATATTATATTTTGTCGAACACATAGTAAAGGTTTCATTTCGCTTTTTTTTTTGATTGGATAACACAAGTCTTTCGGATCAATTATGTGTATCATGCCACAATTCCATACTCTAACGGTTCAAAAATTCGAAAAGGATTTATCTTTAAATAAATCAGTTTCTTAATTAATGTTTAAATTTTCAAGTATTTGTACTAAAGACAGGATGAAAAATGTTAGGAACACAATTCTACGGAAATTGTAATAAGGAAATCAAAATTTAAGACATTTATAATAGAGGAAACTAATTAAAAGGGCAATTTTTTGATAGGATAACACAAGTCTTTCGGATCATTTATGTATATCATGCCACAATTCAATAATACTCTAACGGTTTAAAAATTCGAAAAGGATTTATCTTTAAATAAATCAGTTTCTTAATTTATGTTTAAATTTTCAAGTTTTTGTACTAAAGACAAGATGAAAAATGTTAGGAACACAATTCTACGAAACTTGTAAAAAGGAAATCAAAATTGAAGACATTTATAAAAAAGGAAACAAATTGAAATGCCAATTTTTTTTAAAACATAAAACATATTTTGTCGAACACATAGTGAAGGTTTTATTTCGCTTTTTATCGATAGGATAGCACAAGTCGTTCAGATCAATTATGTATTTCATGCCACACTTTAATAATACTCTTAAGGTTTCAAAATTCTAAATGAGTTTATCTTTAGATTGGGAGAAGCTATAAATTAAAATTAAACCCAGTATATTAATTTCTGTTTAAACTTTAAAGTATTTGTACAACATTTAATATAACTATTACATTAACATAGAGCTGCTAACTGATTGAGAGACGACAGAATGTTTAATCAAAGAAATAATAGATGTTATGATTTATTTTCCGTTTTTAGAACAAACAAAGCAATAAGAAGATCGTCTATGCGTACGGTCACGATCCACCGCCCATCGAATATCATCTGAATGTACATGACGATGATATAACGCTGTTGACATTACATCCGCTGGAAGTGGCGCGACAACTGACGCTATTGGAGTTTGAGATGTATAAGAATGTAAAGCCATCGGAGCTGGTCGGCTCACCGTGGACCAAGAAGGATAAAGAACTAAAAAGTCCCAATCTGCTCAAGATCATGAAGCATACCACAAATGTAACGCGTTGGATTGAGAAGTCCATCATGGAGGCGGAGAATTACGATGAACGTCTGGCCATCATGCAGCGTGCCATTGAGGTGATGATGGTGATGCTGGAGCTGAACAATTTCAATGGTATACTCTCGATAGTCGCTGCCATGGGCACGGCAGCGGTATTTCGATTGCGTGCCACGTTTAATGGTCTGCCGGAGCGGCATCGTAAGTTCCTGGACGAGTGCCGTGAACTAAGTGAAGATCATCTCAAGAAATACCAGGAGCGTTTACGTTCCATTAATCCGCCCTGTGTGCCATTCTTTGGTCGTTATCTGACACATATACTGCATCTGGAGGAGGGCAATCCAGATCTGCTGACCAATACGGAGCTAATTAACTTCTCCAAGCGACGAAAAGTGTCGGAAATCATTGGCGAGATACAGCAGTACCAGAACCAGCCCTACTGCCTCAACGAGGAGCCCACCATACGACACTTTTTCGAACAGCTCGATCCCTTCAACGGTCGCTCCGATAAGGAAATGTCCGACTATCTCTACAATGAGAGTTTGCGCATTGAGCCGCGCGCCTGCAAGACGGTGCCCAAATTTGTAAGTCTACGCCTAATCCCCGAAATGATTATTCTCGTCCTGAACCATACCATATTTTTGTTTAACAGTCAAACCAATTATTTAATGATTACCATTACAAAAAATCAAAAATAATCTAAAATTATTACAATTATTCAAAAATAATCAGAAAAAATCAAAAATAATCAAAAGTATTTGAGTATTCGGATTATTTTTGATTTTTTTCTGATAAATTCTTATTATTTTGGCTACTTTGATTGTGAAAATTTAAAATAATTTGATTTTTACTAAATACTCAAAAAAAATATTCAGAAATTTTCGAAAATAATCAGAAATAATCAGAAAAAATCCAAAAATAATCCGAATGCTCAAAAGATTATTTCTGATTATTTTTGAATAGTGTAATCGTAATCATTAAATAATTACAAATTTTTCAACAGTGAATTATATAGTCACTACGATTGTTTCCAAAAATAATCTAGTTGATAAGTAATTCTAATCGAAATTTAACAGATATGTCCTGAACTGAACCTGATATTTTGTAATTGCAGCCCCGTAAATGGCCGAACATTCCGCTCAAGTCACCGGGCATTAAGCCGCGTCGTCAGAACCAGACTAACAACAACAGCAACAAACTGTCGAACAATGCGCCGTCTAACGTGGAACCTCAACCGGCAGCAGCAGCAGCGACGACGACGTCGGCGACAGCAACATCAGCAGCGGCAATGGCTGTGGCATCTAGTGTGGGAGTTGGTGTTGGAGATCAAAGTCCACAGCATAATCCGCATGCCTATTCCGTATTTGCGCCGGTCATCATTCCGGAGAGAAACGGTGGCAGCACCTGGAGCGGCATATCGCTGCATCGGACAACGGACAATGGTGAGGTGGCGCCGGCGCCGCATCTGCCCAGAAAGCCAGCGGCGCACGTATGGACGCACAACAGCAGCAATATGCCAACGGATAACTTTAGTCCAGCATTACCGGAGCAACAGCTACCACCAGCACCACCAATAACGGCGGCCACTAGCGGCTGGAACAATCTGTCTGATTTCTATGTCACCTCCGAGTCGACAGATGTTTTGCCGCCATCGCCACTGCCCAAACTGATGATTAGTCCGCGTCACGAAGCAGTTCCACCTCCGCCACCTGCCGGCAATCGCTCACCATTCCATGGACGCGCCACACAGACGCAGTACAGTCCCACGCACAGCATTGCCAGCACAGTGACGCTCATTGGCTGCGGATTGGGCGATGTTAGTCCACAACTGGGCGGTTTCTATTACAACAGCGAGCAGAACCAGGGCCAGACGGGTGCGGTGCCCATATCGCCGCATGTGAATGTGCCAACAGCAGCGACCCTGGAGTATCGAGCGGTTCCACCGCCGTTGCCACCGCGCCGTAAGGAGCGCACCGAAAGCTGCGCCGATATGGCCCAAAAGCGACAGGCACCAGATGCACCCACTGTGAGTATACAGCAAACTTGTGTTGTCTGTCCGTCTATCCGTCCGTTTCTATGCAAACTAGTCTCTCAAGCTCGTACAGCTGTCTTGAGTGCGCCAAAGGAAACAATTATTTATTTGCTCTTTATTTTCATTGACATTGTTGTTGCTCTTATTTGCAGTTACCTCCTCGCGATGGCGAACTGAGTCCGCCGCCAATACCGCCCCGACTCAATCATTCCATGCCTCCAGGCTATGCACGTCACGGCCATCAGCCGAAGGAGTTTGTGGGTAAAAGCAGCAGCCTCTTGCTACCCAATACGAGCAGTATTATGATACGCCGCAATTCGGCAAAACAGCCATCACTGGGCGTTGGTGCCGCTGCTGTCACAGTGACGGGGACGGCATTGGGTTCCATCAATGCCACAACTTCGACGCTGATCAATGTTTCCCAGTCAACAGCGTCAACGGTGGCCAGCGACGAACAGCAGCAGCAACAACAGCAGCTACAGCAACAGCAGCAGCCACCGCAGTCGATCTCTCCGGCGTTAAGCTCCTCTACGACCACATCACCAATGACACCCATGACGCCCATGTCCCCGTACATTCCCAGCACAATTGACAGCAGCACGTCGAGCAGCTTTCCGCATCAACAGCAGCAACAATCGCGTCTAAGGACACAGCAACAGCCAATAGTATATGCACAGCAGCAGCAACAGCAGCAGCATCATCATCATCTCCATCATTCACAATCGCAGCCTCATCATCACCATGTGCATCATTCGCATCCACACACTCAACATCATACATCACAGCACCCAAACAGACGCTCGTCCCCAAAGGAATTCTTTCCGATTGCCACGAGCCACGAGGGCACACCCAAACTTCCACCAAAACCTAGTCTAAGCGCAAACTTCTACAACAATCCAGGTAAATGAAATATTGCATCTATCCGATACATTTGTTATATATCTTTTAACGAATTTATTTTTTTTTACATATTTCACAGATAAAGGTACGATGTTTCTTTACCCAAGTACAAACCAAGAATAATATTTATTGCCTGGCGATGTGTGATAGGACAAAAACAAAACGAAAATACATGGAGCAACATGTTGAAACGTGACAGCAAATGAAATATAGATACAAAATGATAAAATGTATATGTTTGTGTGTGCGCATTCAATGAGATATGGACCGAGTTAAATCTGACCGATTTTTATTATTCGAAACTCAAAGCAAAATGCAAAATTTATGTTATTATATTAATTATATTATAAACAATTGTAAATATCGAGAACATTGTATTGATCGTAGAGCGTAAAAACAATAAAGTATAACACTATTGTTAGACATTCACACCGATCGTTTTTATTATTGTCATTAGGTCTTAATAACAGTTGGATCTTAAATATATATACATTAATATATATATTATTTCAATACATATACATATATACTGTAGTAAAACGAGTGATATAACTATTTTATATACTTGCTGAAATTAAAGTTTTGTGAGTTTACTGAGTATCTACAAGTCGACAACTTTTTTAATACACTGATCAACAATAATGAACTTTTAATCTGCCACATGAACTTCTTTGGGGTACACAAAAATTATTTGCTTCATTTTGTTTTGATTGTATTTGATGGTTTTTGATAAAATGTTCATGGAAGATTATAGAAATTCTTCATGGTATCAATGACCTTGACAGACCAACGAAAATGAAATCCAAAACTGTGTCATTAACCAGTAAAATACCGAATTAAGCTGCTCTAATTATCGTTAGCTTCGAGTGACCGGAACACCTGGCAATAGGTTCACTTTGAAAGGCATTCACAGACATTTGTTAACATAAATGATAATAATAAAAAAAATGGTTAATTAGTTTAAATAGGGAAACCGTCAGTTGTTAGCTTGATAGAATATAACAGAGAAGCGGGGATTGGGGCATAGCGAAAGAGGCCTTATTAATAACGATTGTGCTAATTGTTGTCGCTGTTGTGCATTGCAATTACACGACAACAACATACAAGAAACAACAACGAAACTGTTCGTTTCCTTTCGCTTTTCAGACAACCAACTGTGTGAGCAACTGCGTCGATGACGTCGTTCAAATGCTTCCTGAATTTTGGATGATTGCTTGAACTGGTTTTTCGTGCATTTTGAAGTATTTATTTTTGCAACGAACGAAGGCAGGTTTTGCTTGAGTTCTTTTGTAAGAAAGGGTATTACAATCTACTAACGAAATATGTAACACTACTACTACTACTAAAATATCTCAAACTTTTGTTCATCTGGTCATAAAAATTTTATTTTATAGCATTAATTTTCAGGGAAGTCCAGCTCAGCACTAAAAATCAAACTAAATATATATTTTTTTCATCTTTTGAAATTTAATATCAAAAATATGTTCAAAAAATTAATTTAGTTTCGTAGATACAAAAAACACTTTTGTTCAATATTTATAAAATTTTTAATTTTAAGGATTTAGTGAGTAAAATATTTTTCTGTACAAAATTTCAGTTTTTTTAAATATTTAAAGTTAAAAAAAACTTAAAAAAATATAAAACGAATTTAATTTTTATTTAAAGACAGGTTTAATAAAAGTTAGCTTAACACATATATTATTTTTATATATACTGTGAGGCACTAATGTCTTCATACAGCATAAATTTGTCAAATTTGCGTTTAATAAAGATGTTTTGATGCGGGTTTTTTATATTAATCTTTTATTCAATTAAATCCCGTTCTAATGATGCAAACATTTCATCAAACCATCAAGTACCCATCGAAAATTTTAAATTATAAAAAAAGTAAATTTTTCAACTTTTTTCCTCGATTTTTTCCAAAAAGTATTTTGATGCAGAACAAGAAAATTTCAAAAATATTTTTGCTAGTATTTTTTATAATTTTTCGAAAATCCTAAAAGTTACGATATTAACCCATTTTTTCTTTTTTTTTTAAAATACTAGCAAAAATATTTTTGAAAAATTCCTTTTGCAGTCACTTTAAGAATTGTTTGAAGAATTTTTCTGCATCAAAATATATTTGGAGAAAATCGAGGAAAAAAGTTGAAAAATTTACTTTTTTTATAATTCAAAATTTTCAATTTTTTTAATGAAATTTTTGCATTATTAGAACGGGATTTAATTGAATAAAATATTAATATAAAAAATCCTCACCAAAACATCTTTATTGTACGCAAATTTGACAAATTTATGCTGTATGAAGACATAAGTGGTTCACTGTATTCAAAGGGTACTTAATATTCAACAGTTGGAATAAGTCTCAATTCCTTATTGTATATTTATATTGTCAATGTGATAATTGTTTATATGCAATTCTCGTGAAGCACATGTGGTTTTTTTTAACACTCCAACTGGAACACTGCACGTTGAATAAACGTGTTCCAATACTTGCGTCAAAAACGTAATTTTCTGAGTATTATCTCTTTTCCATGAATTAAACATAATAATTTAAATTAAGATTAAATCTTTGATAGTTGGGAAAAAGTCTCAATTCTTATCAATATAATCAATGCGACGTTTGTAACTATGTAATTATAGTGAAGCCCCTTTCGTTCGAATATTAATATTATCTCGTTTTCATGAAACTAATACTATATGAAGCCATAACTATTTTAAGATGAAATTTAATTAAAAAAATCATTTAGTAATCAAATTGAAATATTATGTAAAAAATCTTAAAACGAGGATATTATTGTGTACACAAATAAGATGAACTTTTGTTTGAAATTTCGATATATACATATATATTTATAGAGAAATTGAGAACTGGGAATGCATTGCCAACGTGGACTGTCAAGGCCATTAGCCAAGATCAGTTCCTTAACTTGTGGGCTCAGAATGAATTCTTAAATAGATACAATAGAGATCACATCTCTCTCTCTATTTTTTTCGTAGTAAAAACATTCTTATATACTTACTTGTAACGTAAAAGTCTTCCGCATTGATTAATTGGTTTTTTTTGTAGTCAGAGAAAGTTGTTGACTATATCATTCTCAAGGTTTAACGAGCAACTAATTAATTGAATTTGAATTCGGTTGCATTTCTCCAAAAGTCTTGACCAAGATCTTATATGTACATATACAGCTGATAATTCACATCATTGCCACGACCTACGGCAACAATTTGCTCATCACGTTTCACGTTTCAGTTGTGCAATTTACTTGTTAATAACAAACTATTCAAAAAACAAAAAAAATACACCCACAGAATAATTTTTGCAATTTATTCAATGAATTTGCATTTAATGTGTTGTTGATTGTAGCTAATGAGAGAGAAACCACCTCGCCAACCACAATTTGCATCTCTTCGAAGGCAACAGCATCTCGCATTCGCATAATTACTAGCAATTAAATTGATCAACTAAATACATAATTGTATTACATAAGCAGTAAACAATTAACAACCCAACGAAACAACAACGCAAATCACAAACATTTGCAAAACAACCTTAAATATTTCATTGAGGGTTTTAAAATCCAAATTCGGAGTATTCACTGATGATTCAACGAGAAATCCCCGCAAAGTTGCAATTCGAACGTCATAAGATTGTTGAACTTGTTTTTAACAATCAAAGACTAATTTTTGCTGGAATGTGAGCTTAGACGACTACGAGATTATCTACAGAATATAGAAATTATTTGGGAGAAAACTAGAATTATCGGATCGGACGATCGGTCTAAAATCAACACTCAGTTGGCAATGAATTTTATTGAGTAATATCTTGAAAGACGCCTAAATAATAAAATTATGTAAATACAACAGAGGGGCAAGAAATTTCAATTTAACAGATATATTTGTAAGCTTTCAACAAATGTAAAATTTAAAATCGGTTTTGGAATTCTTGTGTAATGATAGAAAACAAAAGCTCACATTCCAAAAAAAACATAAAATATTTTAAGATTTAAAAAAAAGACGTTTCACTACAGAAATTTTTTTAAGGGTTTTTGGTAAGGATTACAAACTCTCTGTTATCCTGTCTAATCATTATTTTTTAGTAAAAAAAATACAACTCAAGGCAGAATCATTATATAATAAATATTAAAGATAATCGTTACTTTGCAGTATTTTTATAATTAAAAATAATCATTAATTTGTTATTTCATTAAAATTAATGTTTACCATTATTTTGTAATTTTGTGAAAATATAAAAATAATAATTGCTTTGCAATTATTATGATATAATGGTTATACGTCCCTGGAAATTAGTTATAAATGTGTTCAAAATACTATTTAAAGTTAATTTTCAAAATAAATAAGTTCAAAATATGCAACAAACAATTCAAAAATTTAGGGCATTTACTTATTAATATATGACTCGCATTTACTAGCTGATTTATGGGTATTCCATAAACGCACCAACTATACAATGTTTCTTTCCCTCAATTATAAAATTACTTCAGAATACCACAAATACTACAATTACTGTTAATTGGCGATTGTCTTATGAATCTAATTTATAAAGAAGTAAATGTAAATACTTGGGAAAGGAAGTACGGATTATAAAAGGAAACGCCTCTTAATATATAAAAAAAAACATGACGAGTTATCGTTAGGGATAAGAAAGCTTCTGATCATTAACATTAATCATTAGCTGCAAAACGAGCCTCTTACTTGATAATTATGATACTAACGATGAGAGATCGGTAATGAAATTGGGATTTGCTGCAGGTGTCTTTTAACTTTCCCTTATGCAAAAGACGAGCGAGCTGAAAAGCTCAAAGAAAGAACGAAACAACAAAAAAAAACAAGCAGCCGAGAATCGATCGGGTTAGCGATCTTGATTCTCTCTCTCTCGTCATGGGAGAGCGTCGGCATTGTCTTTATGTAAGTCGTGTGAGTGTCTGTGTGTGAAGCAGCTTTTATAAAAGCAGCAAGAACCACAACGATTTGTTCAGTTCGGTTGTGAACTTCAGAATCAGAATCAATTGTCAAGTGCCAGGATCAGGTTGTTACCGCGACAACAGCAGCAGAGACAGCAATTTAATCCAACGTATTTTAGTTCAGAGTTTAGACACAGAATTGTTTTTGTTCGGTGCCAACAAAATGCTGGCCAGTGAAAATTTCCCAACTCATCACTTTAAGAATTCTATATATAAGCCATACAATGGGGCCAGCAATGCCAACCAATCGACCAATGTTGAGGATTTGGCAACCGTTTCCAAGACATTGACGTTAAACACGTCGTCATCGAGTGATACTGTTGTGATCAATAAGATTAACGCAACTAACAACAACAACAACAATAATAACAATAACAACAGCAATTGCAATGGAAATGGCAATGGCAATGGCAATGCTTTGTCCAGTTTTGTGGCCAGCCATCCGGCAGCTGAATTCGAGGGTTTCATTCGCGCCTGCGTGGATGAGATCATACAGCTGGCCGTATTTCAGGGCACAAATCGCTCCTCCAAGGTAGTGGAATGGCATGAGCCCGCCGAGCTGCGTCAGTTGTTTGACTTTGAGTTGCGTGATAAGGGGGAGTCGCAGGATAAGCTGCGACAGCTGCTACGGGAAACAATACGCTTTTCGGTCAAGACGGGACATCCGTATTTCATCAATCAGCTGTATTCGGGCGTCGATCCCTATGCATTGGTCGGTCAATGGCTGACCGATGCCCTCAATCCCAGTGTCTATACGTATGAGGTGGCGCCCGTTTTTACGCTGATGGAGGAGCAAGTGCTGGCCGAGATGCGACGCATTGTGGGATTCCCGGACAATGGACATGGCGATGGCATCTTCTGCCCGGGCGGCTCGATAGCCAACGGTTATGCAATCAGCTGTGCGCGTTACAAATACGCGCCCGAAACCAAGGTAAGCATCGAGCCGAAGGCCAAACCACTTGTGTGTGTGTGTGTGTGTTTGTGTCTGTTTTATTTATTTATTTTTTATTGTTTGAAGCCAAACAAAGCGGAAGCAAAATGCATGCGACCTAGAGACAAAACTCGGATATCGTTACATTCAACCATATTGAGTACAGTCTCGTTCTGTGCATAATATTATTTAATGTGTTTGCAACATGCTTGAAGTGTTGATTAGATATCACTAATTAACTAATTTTAATTCCAAGGCAAATCTTAACATGCACTACTTGACGTATACGTAATATTTATAAGACTTCGGATGGTTTAATTACTCGTAAATTACCAGTTTAAGCTCAAACAATATTGAACAGTGCTTCGGAGTGTATTTAATTATTTTCATGTTTGATACGTATACGTAATATTTATTGTTTGTAAATTGTTCAAGATAAACACGATATTTAAACGCTCTTTCGAGTATGGTTTTTTTGGTATTCTTTAATTTTTTTTTAGTATTTCTTTGATCATATTAATTTTTCATATTACTTTATAATATTTTCCTTGCATTTAACGACGTATACGTAATATTTATTTGATTTTTTTTAACCATTCGATTGTTTAATACAAACGTAAATTTTCTGTTATAACTTCCTAATGTGTTGAATTTTCATTTTGATTTCTTCTACACTACTACTACTTTAGTTTTTTTTAATTCTGTTTATGATCACATAAATTGTTTAATTTATTTCTGCTTTCCATAACTAAATTATTAACTGTCTTTAGAATTGTCATGTGCTTTAATTACTTTACAAATATTTCAATTGACTGATTTAATAATAAAATTAATTTTTATCAAATCCACAGACAAAGGGTCTATTCGGTGCCAAGCCCTTGATCATTTTCACATCGGAGGATGCCCATTATTCGGTGGATAAGTTGGCCATGTTTATGGGCTTTGGTAGTGAGCATGTGCGCAAGATCGCCACCAATGAGTTGGGCAAAATGCGACTTGACGATTTGGAGGAGCAGATTCAATTGTGCTTGGACAACAATTGGCAACCGCTGATGGTATCTGCCACAGCTGGTACCACTGTACTGGGCGCCTTTGACGAATTGATTGGCATCTCTGAGCTGTGTCGCAAGCACAACATGTGGATGCACGTGGATGCGGCCTGGGGCGGTGGTGCACTCATGTCCAAGAAGTATCGTCATCTGCTCAACGGCATTGAACGGTAAGTTGTCTTATTTGATGATTATAACTATAAGTTATAATTTATAACTATAGAACTAAATAATTATAAATATATAAATATAATTTTGTAAAAATGCATTTCCTATATTATTGAAAATTTGATTTATAAGACAAAAATATTATTGGATTTTTCTAATTATTTTATATTATTTATTTAATTTCATTGTTTGATAATCCTAATTATCGTGCTATTATAATTTTT
This sequence comes from Drosophila subquinaria, assembly GCA_037043405.1. Taxonomy (NCBI): domain Eukaryota; kingdom Metazoa; phylum Arthropoda; class Insecta; order Diptera; family Drosophilidae; genus Drosophila; species Drosophila subquinaria. The sequence goes on along the minus strand of JBAMBL010002858.1, from coordinate 12,614 downwards.
AAATATTGCATTTTTCTAATTATATTATTTAATTTATTTAGCGCCGACTCGGTAACCTGGAATCCCCACAAGCTGCTGTCCGCCTCGCAGCAGTGCTCGACCTTCCTGACGCGTCACTCTCAGATTCTGGGCCAGAGCCATTCAACGAATGCCACCTATTTGTTCCAGAAGGACAAGTTCTACGACACCTCCTTTGATACTGGAGACAAGCACATTCAGTGCGGTCGTCGGGCCGATGTCTTCAAGTTCTGGTTCATGTGGAAGGCCAAGGGCAGCAAGGGATTCGAGGCGCATGTGGAGCAGGTCTTCAGCATGGCTGAATTCTTTACAGCCAAGCTGCGAGAGCGTCCTGGTTTCGAGCTGGTCATGGATCATCCCGAATGCACCAACATCACATTCTGGTATGTGCCGCCCAGTCTGAGGCAAATGGAACGCAATCAGGAGTTCTACGACAAGCTGCACAAGGTGGCGCCCAAGGTCAAGGAGGCCATGATCAAAAAGGGCTCCATGATGATCACATATCAACCGCTGCGCAAATTACCCAACTTCTTCCGCCTGGTGCTGCAAAACTCCTGTCTCGAAGAATCCGATATGATCTATTTCCTCAACGAGATCGAATCTCTGGCTCAAAAATTGTAGTTTGCATACGACTTTGATGTATTAAGGAACATTCTTCATAGGCATATGATGTACAAATTATTCATGGTATTTTAACTGGTATTAACTCGCGATTATCACATCATATCGTTACAATTTTTTAGTATCTTAAGTTGAGACAACAATAAACATTTAGAACAAGCTAAACACTTGAATAGATAAATTAAATTGAAATTGTTTTATAAATATTGCAGCGTATGGGGCCGTTGGGTAATTTAGGTAAAATTATTATTAGTTATTTTTATTCAAAGCACTCGTTTAATGACATCTCTATTATCCCAATCCGACGACTGGTTAAAAGATATTAAATGTAAAGTTTTTAGTGACCTTTTCAAAATGAGATGAGAAGTCAGTTTGTCTGTTTGCTTGCATCGAAGTGTTGAGATAGTTTTCGAATATTTCGTGAACTTATTCCCTAAATCCAGAAATGTTTTTTCAACTTAATTAAAAACCTGCTACTTTAGCGGGAAAACGCTAAAATGTCCACCGCTACAAGTTACAAACCACAGAAGCTACAGATATGTTCAATAAATATATCGTTGGAAAGGTATTTTTAGGAACTTTAAAGCTTTTTAAAAGAAAACAACACCTTTGATAGATTTTCAACTTTCTGTAGTTAATATATTGAAGTCATCAAAATTTAGCGTTTTCTGGTATATTCAAAATTAAAATTAATTTCTGAAGATAATACTTGTTAATTGTATCGTGCGCCGTCGACGCGAATCAGAGGAACACACACTGGGTTTTTTCCTATTTTGTTGTTGTTGTTGATTTTTATGACGGTCATAAATTTGAAGTGTCAAAATGCCTCGTCTTTTGTGCGACTTCACATCGCCGTATAGGCAGAAATAAAGTTGGGAGCAGCCGCTGGCTTCCGGAGCCCATGCGTGCCCACCGCTGCTTTAATGTGACACACAGTCTTAATTTAAATTTACCCAATAAGCCCAGTAATTTTGTTCCAACCTTTTACTTTTAATAAATGACAAAACTATTGCTTACCTTAACATTTCAACTGATTTAAATACTCAATTTATTTGTGGTAATTCGTCACTCCAACAATCTATCTTTAACACATAACAAAAGTAAAACTCATAATAAACTCAACTAATTTCCTGCTTGAGCCACTCCCATTGACTGATATCAGGGCCACCTGCTTTGTCAATGGCCTCCTGTATGCTGAGACTCTGGCCAGGCGCAATGCCATAGCCAATTTTTAAACCATGAGGATTGGAGGGCGTCTGGCAGTCCATGGTGCACTCTTTGCGCAGCACCGTATCAACCTCGACAGAGGAGAAGAATGCCACCGACATGGGCAGATCCGTTAGACCAATGCGTGAGGCACAAAAGGAGCGTGTTAACAAATTGGTTACGTGCATGGCTAATGCTGCTTTGTGGGCCACCTCATCCTTGACCAGATAACGCAGCTCGTCGTGAAAGCTCAAACAGAAGCGCGCATGGGGTCCCAGCAACCAACGCATGCTGACCAGCATCAGGTGTAGAAAGTCAACAGCGCCACTCTGCACCACCCAGTTGACCCGCGTGGGCAGGAATCGTTGCTCCTGATCCTGTCCGCCATGCGACTCCAGGGCGCGACTTAGGCGACAGCTGAGAAATGGCGTTTCCGGCTGCTCACGTGTGGCAATCTCTTCCAAACGATTAAACATGGCACTCTCCGTGCCGCCCTGCCAACTTGGCCGGTGGAAAACCTCACGAATCGGACGTTGACGCTGCAGTGCCAGGCGAGTGGCTTCGTAGCTGCTGTAACTGTTGGGGAATCAAGTAGATTGGAAAGAATTCATTATGAGGAGATATAGGAGATAAACCTATACGAATTGCGAAACTTTTTTAAGGAAGTTTAAAGAAGAAAAAAAAAAAACCAAGAATACAATTTGAGGAATCCATAATTGGAAAGAAAAAATTAGGAATCATAAATTAGGAATATCAACTTAGAAAAATATTCAGAGTACAAAAATAAGGAATACAAAAATTAGGAAATCTATTTTTGGTTTTTCTGTCATGGATTAAATTCTTTCGAATTGTTATATACATTATTCACTATTCGTTCGCAGGGTGCAATTATCCAGTAATGTTCAAATTTTTAAAATGCCTAATGAAAGAGCAAGATGAACAAGACATTAAGATTATTCACATTAACGCAATAGATAGATCCGAAAATAAGACAATCAAAATGAAATATACGGCCAAAACAAAGATGAAAAAATTGTTGATTTTTTATAAAAGGTGGAGCACAATATAAGCATGTAGATTTTGAAATAAATGGTTCGAATAAATATCACATGCGCTGGCAATCGAAGTCCTGATTTTGAAATAAATGGCTCGACAAATGTTGTCTTTTTGCTAATAAATAGGAAAAAGCCGACATCAAAAATATTTCATTAAAAATCGCGCGATTTAAAATATTTTTGATTTTAGCTTTTTCTAATTTTTGTTTTCCCAAATTTTGTTTTCCTAATTTGTTTTTCCAATTTTTGTCTTCCCAATTTTTGATTCCCCAATTTTCGTCTTCCTAATTTTGGATTACTAATAACTGTATTCCTAATTTCGGATTCGTAATTTTGGATGCCTTATTATTCGATTTCTAATTTTAGATTCCTAATTTTTTTCCGAATTTTCGTATTCTTTATAATATTTTTCGACATTCTTATATAGAATCGGGTAAAACACCTTATTTTTTGATAAGATTGATACATACGCTCTGTCGTCCAGCTCGTCGTGGAACTCCTGGCGCAGGCGATAGACCCGCTTGCCCTTTGTGGCGGCAAACATCTTCATGGCCTTGGCCTTGGCCTCTGATGCGCTGAGCGTGGGATTGAATTGTTGGAGAATAGTTTCGGCAAACTGCTGTCCAGCTCCATAGATGCGCGCGTAGTTGAGCACCTTGGCATGGTCACGTGAGATGCCCACCACCTTGGCAGTGATGGAGTGCATGTCGCTGCCGTTCGACTTGCTGCCGCTTAATGTCATCCAGCCAAGGGGCGTGGCGCCGTGCTCACCATGTGCATAGGCATCACCCAGCACTGAGGCGATCCACAGCTCCTGCGAGTCCACGTCGGCACCAACCAGCTTGTAACCCGGCGGCGCCTGCACCATGGCACGCAACTCAGATCCAATGCGATCGGCGCGAGAGTTGGAGGCCGTCATCCAAGTGGATTCCATGGCACGACGCGTCAAGGTGCCGGCAACGACAACCTGCGGACAAATGGCACCATAAATTGTGCGCTGTGCATGGGATCCCAATTCCGTTGGCAGTTCGTTTTCCTGCAGCCACACAACCATTTGATTAAGAATGCGATCCCGGTTATTTCGCCAGTATGACATCATTTTAGCAATCTCGATGACACGGGCCGCCGCTTGGCAGGTGGGATCACCACTGCTCAGTGCATGATCCGAGAACTTGTTCAAGAAATCCTTGGACAGCGGGTTGCCCACGCGAAAGGAGGGTCCATTCTTGTGTGGCAGCTTCAGAAAGAAGCAACAGTCGTCCAGCACTTGATTGCACCAGATCCCAGAACCTGAAAAGCAAAATATACTCGTAAATAAATAAAGCAAGTCATAAAAGAAAAAGATTCAAAATGTTAAGAACGTAATTTTTTTTTGTCCGATTTTGATAAAAATATATAAACAAAAATATAAGATAATCTTAAAAAACACAAAGCTCTGTGAAATGGGCTAGTCTTTTAAAACTAAACAATTTTTAATTGACTTTAAAAAACATTTTTGTCCTTAATGATTATTATATTAATTGTGTAAAAATTGTCTGTCTCTTCGTTTAGTTAAAAGCGAATTTCTGAATATAAAATCTTCAAGTTTAAATACATCAGGTACTTAATACTGAACTGAAATGATCCCGTAAGTTTCATCACATAAAATAATATATTATAGAGATTAATGCAGGGTAAAATACTGTCGCGTGCACTCGTCTTTAGCATTTCCGATTTATAAAAAAAAGTCGGATTTATAGCCTTTCCTCACTGAAACTACATTTCAGCATTTTAGCATTTTCGGAGCAAATGTCACATTTTTCCTATACATTTCATATGGGAGCTACTGGTGGGAGAATAGTACATTTCTGAGAAATGTAACTACATTTTTAGAAAACAATGCGATATTCATCGGAATTCAATCGATATTTGGATTTTTTTTTAAATTCTCGAAAGTACTATCACCAGATTTCTCAACTTCTGGCGCCAAATTTCAAACGATTAAAAACTGTACTTTATTTTTAATTTAATGAAGAATGTAGTATCGGTAAAATGCTGCAGTTAACAACAGAAAAATTAAAAAACTGACCCTTTTGGCTACAAGAGTCAACAAAACACATTACGATCGCAACAATTATTATTAAATCGTTATAGTATCTCATTGGTAAATATTCTAATATTTATTAGTATCAAATAAATAAATATTCCGTTGAATTGTACAAGAGGAATCCGATAAGGGCGCTTCGAGCTGTTTTTACCAACAATCAATTAACAGAATCTAAGAATCCCTGACTCTTGCTCTAGTTGCGCTGACACCATAAGTACGTTGTCTCCAATTTTCGTTATTCCACAGACGATCCCAACCCATTGAGCTACGGCAACCCCTTGTCCAATGAGAGCTCATTGAAATGGTGTTTTCATTTTGGGTTCCCTTTGCAATGGTTAATCTGAATGGTTTTCCAATCCGGTAAAGTTTGATGATCTCCTAAACATCAGAGATTCTGTCCAAAGCAGTGTAATTTTCTTAAATTCCTTCCATTTATTTTCTCGTATTTTTTAATTTCAGTTGTCAAACGAGTTTGTAAACAAATCACAAATGTTTTGTAAATGCTAAATGCAAATGCTATGCTATGAGGACAGACAGTTGCATACTTATCGATAGCACCGATATTTTTATAAAATGTACATTAGTGAGGAAAGGCTATTAGTCTTACTATAACACGTTACGTAACTTCAATTTCTTGATGCTTTAATTGGGTAATATTCGGTGTGTAAATTAAAAAAATGTCATGTTTTTTTTTAAACACAAACTGGTTGATCGGAATTGAAGTGAGAGATTTTGCGAATTGAACGTTATAATTGGATTTAAATGATAATATTAATAAAAACAGGAATTATAATACATATATTAATTTCTGTGTAAATCGTTTCTGGTAGAAAATTTCTGGTGAACCTCTTTTTTTAAATGCCTATATCGATGAGTTTCCGCAAAAATTCTGTATGCTACAAAAATCTTATTTTACCGAAGATATTTTTTAGTTTTCGTGAAATTGCATCTACAGTCACTCAATAAAGTTTGTATGCATCCTTACTTTGTCAAATTTAAAATTAATCTTATATTAACTTAAATTCTTTTTGAATGATACAAAAATTTCTTTAACCCATTAAGTACCCTTGGAAAATTTTGAATTTTTGTAAAATTCTACTTTTCAACTCTTATCCTCGATTTAAAAAAGAAATATTTCGATGCAAAAAAATTCTTCAAACAATTCTGAGAGTGACTCCAAAAAAAATGTTCAAAAATCTCTTCGCTAGTATTTTTTTTTATAAAATTTTGAAAATTGCAAAAAACGACAATTTTAATCCCTTTTTCCCACTTGTTCATGCAAAGTAGCTTTTTCGCAATTTTCAAAAAACCATAAGAAATACTAGCTAAGAGATTTTTAAAAAAAAGGGTTTGGTCAATATTTTTATATGTTCAACTTTTGGTTTTTGCTGACCTTTGTACTGCTCCTCGAGCCGCTGTTGTCGTTGTGAGATCTTTTTGTAATACTGCCGTTTGCCCAGATGCTCATCGATTTGATTGGGCAGCATGTCCATTGCCAGATTACATTCCTCTTCCGATGCGTATTGGCGCGCAAATTCTGGTATGGCACAGCGTTCGAGCAGCTGCTCAATGGGCAGGTCGCTATCGAGACTGCTCACATCACTGCGAAACGGCACCAGGAAGCCCCAGCCATGCTCGCGCTTGTAGTGTAGTGGATATCCCTCCCAGCAGAGCGATAATAGCTTGGGTGCAATCTGCATGCCCGTGCTAATTTCACTGGCACCAGGTGTCCAGGGTTCCTCATCCTCTTCCAACTGTTGATCTTTGGTGAAGCCGATCGGCGGCTTGCGGCACAGCTTGCGATACCATTGCGGATAGCCGGGCAGCAGAGGACGCCGTGCCGGCAAAAGTGCTCGCTGATCGTACAGATGCTGAAACTTCTGCTGCAAACGGCGTTGTTCGGCGTTTAGTTGTTGACCTGGAAGCTCCGTCGTTGGTAGTTGCTTACGCTTGGGCGGCTGCTTTAGCTTGAGCTTCTGTACGCTCCAGTCCTCGTCCCACAACCACAAATGCTGGCGATATTGATCATCATGGAGCAGGGCACAAGCTTCTTCTGCGCGTCGCCCCAAATGGTATTTGGCCTCGATGCTGAGATCCTCGTAGGTCAGCTGGGCGTCGCGTATGTAACGCTCCCAGTTGGAGTTGACAGGTAGATAGGCGGAGCCCATTTCCAGCATGCCCGCCAAGGTGACAGGATGTGGAAATCGTGTGGCATACATGGGATAAAGCACACGCAGAACACGATGAGTTGCTTCCACATCGCTGGCACAGTAGTTGACCAGCAGCTGAAAATGTTGACGCACCTGCTCCAGTGTGCCCTCGACAAAGATGTTGCGTGGCTCCTTGCTCAATTCCTCACCACCGCAGTATAGACGATGCACATCAACCAGACTATTTAGTGAACTCTGCTCTAACCAGTCGAGATCCTCAGCAGCCGGCTCTTTTTTGGACTTTAGCATTGCCCGCTGGTAGCTAGTGACGCCGCTGACGCAAGTGTGTAGCGACATAGTGTCCAGGAAGCGGGTGCCCGTATCCTCAATCAAATATTGCTCCCGTAAACGCGCCCTATCGTAGGAAACATTGTGTCCCACAACCAGTCCCTTTTCTCCCAGGGGTATGAGTTCGTCCAGTGTGTGATGGGGTCGTTCATTTTTATCCAAATCGATTGGCTCCACGGCGGACACATTCAAGCGATGCTTCGTTAGCTTCGGACTAACCCAGCAATACCAGCGTTTGGTGCTCACTGCCGTGGCCAGCACTGGAGCACTGCCCTCGCGCACACATACCTCCACGTCGAAGACAATGCCTTTTTCCATTGGATGTGGCACAGGCGTCGCAGAGCCATCCTCAGGATCATAGGCCGTCCAGCCGGCATAGAAAGACCAACGCTTGGGCTTCGCGGGCAGCTCATGGCAGGCAACCAAGGGATGTAACAACGCCTCGTAGGGCTGCACTTGCTCCTTGGCTATGGCATAAAAGTGCTCCTCAATGTTCTCGCCGCGCAACGGCGGCAGTTTCAAATTGATATCCGGCATGCGCGATGTGCTTTCAACGTCAATGCCATGACGCTTCAATTCGGCATTGTATACCTTGGCAGCTGCGCTCTCCGGCTCTGAGTATTGCCGTGTGGCCTGTGGAAATAATTGTCCATGTAAATTCTGCGATATCATCTGCACTTTTACCAAGTTTTCTGCGTATTCCGCTTTTGCCGGTGACATGGCCGTCGTCGTCGTTGGCGCATGTTTTACTTTCAGTTTGTTTTTGCTGGGAAGTTTGCGAAAAATCTTAACACTGCTGCTGGCGTAATGCTCACGACCGGCCTTAGTGGCGTAGCAACGTAGCAGGCGCATTATTAATTGACAACCAATGACATTATTTGAAATTTATTAACAAATTCGCACAAAATATTTATTGTGATAGCAATTGCGCCATAGTTATCGATAAATGAGTACAAATAAAGTCACAATATACAACCTGGAAACTACTCGGTATTTATTATCGATTTTTCTTTAATAAAATAAGTACATTTGCATTGGCCAAAGTATCGATATGCGCACAGATATCGACTAATTTTAACAGATTTTCAAACAAACCGGTCAAAAAACCAATTTCTACCTTTCCAAAACCCGAAAAATAATAAAGGTTCATTAAACAGTTTCACTTGCTGCAATTGATAAGAAAAAAACACTTTAAAATACATAGAGAGTTTTGTGTGATGAAATGGAAGCAAGAACATAATCTCTTTAGTTATTTGCATAAAAAATTAATAATATATATAAAAAGCTTTCATACGATAAACAATTGAAAAATAGCAATTTTCGAAAACATTTTGGCAAATACTGTGCACCCGTCCTGCAATCTACAATTTGTTTTTAACAAATAACAATTGCAGGTCCAACGATCCAACAAGCGACACACACAAAACAGACAGAAAGGGGGAAAACAAGATTCAAGCTGCATCCTAGATTTGCAGATTACGCATGCCGCCATTGATCCCGCCCTGTTCCACAGTCCAGATGACCAGCTGGCCATCGACACCCGATGTCGACACTTTACTGGCGTTGTCTTTGTCTCCGGCATACAAACGCATGCCGGTGATAGCGTTCTGATGTATGGAGTCCACGACGGTGTCGGTGTCTTCAGTGCGCATGTTGCGATCCATCGACTGGAAGATTCTCATGGCAGTGATACCGCTAGCCTCTCGCTTTTGTGACTTGTCCAGTTTGCCGCTCAGCACGAGCTTATTGTCCGGCGTGAGGCTGTACAACAGCGGTACACAGCTGTAGCCGGCAACAACGATCGATGTGGGCGATACCCATTCGCAGGAGAGGAATGGTAAGTAGCCGGTACGGCAGCGTATGACGGTGTTGCCATTGGTAGCATCGGCAATGCTCACACAGCTGTCATGGCCCACCCAGCACACCTTGTTGCCGTCGCTGGAGAAGCTGACGTTGTTGATCCAACCGCCGCCGGAGGTGAGCGAGTTCCTAAACTCGCCCATCAACTGGCCCAACGGCTTGCGATTACCCCAGGGCGTCGGAGATGGCGGCTCCTCGATGTCCTTGATGAATGCCGAAAAGACGCGCACCTTGTAGTCCGTGGAACCAGCCACCAGGAGAACATTATTAGGATGCCAGTCCAGGGACGTGACCGTGGAGCGTATGGGTTTCTTAATATGCTTGGACACCCACCAATCATTCTCCGACTCGAAATAACAGACCGAAATGAGTCGAGCTCCCGAGCCAACAGCAAACTTGTTCTCAGCCGGCGACCATTTGACACAGGTCGCAGCCCGATTGATGCGCAACAAGACAAGCGTTGGCTTCCACTTGCCATCATCGCCCTGCGTCCAAACATACGCATTCCGATCCGCCGCACAGCTCACAATGCGATTCGTGTTCTTGGCCCAGTCAATGCCCATGACACGCAAATCATGCTGGTTGAGCACATCGGCCAACTTCCAGTTGTTTCCGTCCCGACTATAGATATGAATCTCATGGTTGTTCGGCGATAAAGCGATTTCTGAGTCAAACGTGAGTCATTGATTAATAAAAAACTGTCTTTTGTATTTCTGATTTTCAACTCACGAGTACGATCCTTGTTCCAGGCGTGGCATGTGATGGAAGCCAGCGAGGTGCCAAAAGTATACTTCTCAGCCATTGCGAAATTTGACTAAATGTACTAGATTTTTAACCACACACGTAGTTTGCTGTTTTCTTTCTTTTCTACGTCCAGCAGTTGGGCGTTGTTTTTGTTAAATCGGTCGGCGTGTTTCGCTGTTTGGTCGTTTCTAGTTTTAATCGCGGACTCTGGGCCGTCTACACGATTAAGCTAGTGTTGTAGCAAAGTAAAAGACTCGCGTTACCTGCAGCAATTCAAACGAAAAACGCACAATTTTTTAAGCGTTCACAAAAGTGTGTAAAATGCAGAAATTAATCACCTTTGGGTAGCGATGCCAGCTAGTGTTGTGTAGCGTCAAACCGCGTCTTTGGGTCACCAGTGCTGCTAAATGCCAGTACTAGTTCGATACATTTCTTGTGCAGCTCTGTCTATCGAGCTATCGGCGCGCAATTGTGCCAGCTGCTAAAGCCGCTAGAGTTGTCGATTCTAGTTCAGTTGAAGGATTTAGTTCAGTAGTTCAATTTTTAGTGAACGAACTAATCGGTCATTTAGTTCAGTAGTTCAGTGACTCGAGTCCCACATCATTATCGTTCAATAGTTCTTTCGAGTCCTTTTATAGGTCAGTAGTTCGTTCGAGTCGTTTGAGTCGTTCATCAATAGTTCGTTCGAGTCGTTTGAGTCTTTCCAGTCGTTTGAGTCGTTCAATAGTTCGTTCGAATCCCATTATCGCTCGTTATATTTAAAAATAGGATTGAAAATAAAAGCCAATTCGGATTTTAAAAATAAAAACAATAAAATTCATACTTTAATCCAATTAGTCTGAGTATTAATCTTCTCCGAAGATAATAAAAAAAAAAAAAAAAAACCAATTGCTTCACGCAAATTAGTAACATTTGTGTTTTGACTGAAATATCAGTCCAAGTCTGCCTGCCAACGAGATAAAGTAATAGAAATTAGCATACAAAATATAATGAAAAGCTTACCTATTCTATATTGTTGTGTATGAAAGTCAATGTCTACTTTATCAAGTTGCTGACCTGTAATGGGACACGATCGAGCTATTGAACGACTCAAACGAATCGAAAGACTCAAACGACTCGAACGAACTATTGAACGACTCAAACGACTCGAACGAACTACTGACCTATAAAAGGACTCGAACGAACTATAAAAAGACTCGAACGAACTATTGAACGAACGAACTCAGCAACTGAACTACTGAACTATAAGACCTACAATCAGGGATTTAGTTCGTTCGTTCACTTTGGTGAATAGTTCAATCGAACTTAGTCCGAACGATACGATACAACTCTAAAAGCCGCTGTTGTGGTTATTGAAATAAAAACAAATGGAAAAACTTTGTGCAGCTTTGAACCCGCAGTTTCCATGTCGGGAGCCGGCCATAACAACTTTGGGTGAACTTATTGGAGACCGCAATGAGGCATATCCACCAGCCATTTATCTGTTCGGACACAGTGGCACAGGCAAAACCGCACTAACGAAATCTTTTCTTCAGCAATGCCAAAAGCAGCAAAAAGTTCACATTGCCCAGCTAAATGCCATAGAATGTTATTCGACCAAAATAATGATAGAGAATGTGCTGGATGCGCTGGGTATGCAACAGCAGACTGCTGAAAATATGCTGGAATTTGTGGAGCAATTGCGTTCCTGGCATGAACGCGATCCCCGTGGCGCCTTTTTGATTGCCATCGACAATGCGGAGCGGCTGCGGGACATGGATGCGAATGTGCTGCCTGTGTTGCTGCGACTGCAGCAGCTGACCAGCCTAAATCTGTGTGTGTTGCTGCTCTCACAGCTGCCGTTCGAAAAGTACTACAATAAGACGGGGCTAAGTGAGATCGTTACACTCCACTTGGGACAGTACAACAAGGCCGAAACGTTGCGCATTCTCAGCACTGACTTTGATCAAGTGCGCCAGCAGCTCCTCCTACAACAACAACAAGATGCACAACGTCTGGCAATCTGTGAACAGGCGTTGACACCGGATTTTTATAGCAATTATCTAAATCTCTTTCTGAGTGTATTCTACAAGGCCTGCCGAGATGTGCCCGAGCTGCGGCTCACGGCACGCAAATGCTTTGGCATCTACATGGATCCAGTGCTGGACGGCAGCGTCGATTGCACCGATGTGTCCCGCCTGTGGCGACACATAGCTGGTCCATTGCGTGCCGCCCTCACGCAGATCTATATGCGCATTGAGAAGCCGCTGGGCGAGACAGAAATTGAGGATCAGAGTGTACGCAAGCTGGCACAGTCGCTGGAACTGCCTTACTATGGCAAATATCTGCTCATCGCCGCCTTTCTGGCCAGCCACAATTCGGCCAAGCAGGACAAGCGACTCTTCGTCAAGAATCATGGCAAACAGCGTAAAAGGATGCAGACAGTCAATGCCAGAGCCAAGGTAATTTATTTCGAAATTATTATTAATTGTACATAATTTAATATGGCATCTGTAAGCTGGTGCATAACCTACATCAATTACATAT
>JBAMBL010002857.1:0-22703 GCA_037043405.1 Drosophila subquinaria | reverse complement strand
ACCCCCACTGTGGTAAGCGTAATTCATCAATATTACATCACCCTTAATTGTGGGTTTTAAGCTAAATTTTAAAATTTTTTATTCTAACGGGTGCAGGAACATGCTTAGAAACTAGTCACCACCTTTCAACACGATTGTGCCATAAATATTAAAGATATTAACCATTTTGTCAAACGCATTTTATTTGCAGAATATATCTGTATTCAATATATTCCTGAGCTGTGTATCAGCTTTTCTCTCAGTCCACACACGCTGTCGATAGGCCTTAAGCAACGAAAACGAATTTTCCGCGGTGCTGGATACCTGGCTTTAAACCAAAAAGAGAGATGAAAATCTCTATGAAACTTTTTAGGTAATTTAAAAGATTACTTTTCTGCCTGTTCAGTTGCGGTATTCTATCTTAAAAATTGTGCCTGTAATTGTGGGGGAAAGTGGCATGCTTTCCAAAAATGGAACCTTGATCGCATAATTATTTACAATGGGCACAGGGTATATGATTGTAAGACTATTATCAAATTAAAAACCACTACACGAGGTAGAAAATCTAGTGACGAAGCTTATTCAAGCTGAACTTTCTGTTATTAAATTTTGTGCTGAAGGATATTCATTCAGAGATAAAAACCATGAAAATATTAGCAAAGAGATTTTTGAAAACATTTTTTTGCGGCCACTATTAGAATTGTTAAGAGAAGCTTTTCGCACCAAAATATTTTTTGCTTGAGACCGAGGAAAAAAGTAAAAAATGTAGACTTTTACAAAAACTTTACACATTTCAATAGGTAAAGGAAAACTCTGCCATAGTAACCAGGGATTAAAACCCTAACCGAAACCGTAACCTTTAACCGGTAAAAACCGATTGAAATTTATAACCGTAACTGAAACCGTAACCGAAAAAAAAAAAAATTCATTTGACCGAAACCTTTAAACCGAAACTCTGTAAACCGAAATAACCGTTTAGTAACCGTTTCAGTTATAAAGGTTAATTTCGGTTTTTCATGCATCCAGAAATACATTTTTATTTCCAATTTTTACAACAAAAATTGAAAAAAAGTTTTATTTTTAATTGGTATCCACCACCGCGGAAAATAAAAATTTCTGCCAAACTTCATATAAAAAAAACTGAGGCAGAAACTTTTCGTTTTCGATTTCGTTGCTTGAGTATTCAGCAACTTAAACGAAATCCACAAATAAATATCGATTAATGGCCTATCGACAGCGTTTGTGGACTGAAAGAACAGCTGATGCACAGCTCAGGAATATATTGTCGACAATTATTTCGCTAGTGTCGATTGAAAAAATGGAAGAAAAAACTGTGCGCAAAACCAAAAAGTGATATGAAACTGTTTTTGCAACAATATATGCCGCCATTAACGCAATCACTTCATCGTCAGAGTTCATTTTATTAATTTTTTTTTAATTAGTTGAACTTTCAAAATTGGCGCTATTACAAAACACAGCTGATTCGGCAGAGTGACCCTGCATGTTTTAGGTAAATCGTCACACGTTTTACGTACACTCACTCGCATATCTCTGCGTACACCCTTATTTTTGCTATAACAGCTATGGAAGTAAAGTTATCACGTTAAAAAAAATATATTTGGAAAGGTCGCTTAAATTCCGATTGAATGATGCAAAAATTTCCTTAACCCATTAAATACCCTTCGAAAATTTCGAACTTATGTAAAAGTCACTTTTCAAAACTTTTTTCCTCGATTTTTTCCAAAAAATGTTGGGATGCAAAAAAATTCTTGGAACAATTCAAAGAGTAACTGCAAAAAAAAATTTTCAAAAATAATTTTGTTAGTATTTTTTAAAATTTTTTGAAAATCCTAAAAATGACCATTTTAACCCATTTTTCCTCATTTTCATGCAAAAAGTGCCTATTTTGCAGTTTTCAAAAAATTTTAAAAAATACTAGCAAAATTATTTTTGAAAATTGTTTTCACCCCCACTGTGGTAAGCGTAATTCATCAATATTACATCACCCTTAATTGTGGGTTTTAAGCTAAATTTTAAAATTTTTTATTCTAACGGGTGCAGGAACATGCTTAGAAACTAGTCACCACCTTTCAACACGATTGTGCCATAAATATTAAAGATATTAACCATTTTGTCAAACGCATTTTATTTGCAGAATATATCTGTATTCAATATATTCCTGAGCTGTGTATCAGCTTTTCTCTCAGTCCACACACGCTGTCGATAGGCCTTAAGCAACGAAAACGAATTTTCCGCGGTGCTGGATACCTGGCTTTAAACCAAAAAGAGAGATGAAAATCTCTATGAAACTTTTTAGGTAATTTAAAAGATTACTTTTCTGCCTGTTCAGTTGCGGTATTCTATCTTAAAAATTGTGCCTGTAATTGTGGGGGAAAGTGGCATGCTTTCCAAAAATGGAACCTTGATCGCATAATTATTTACAATGGGCACAGGGTATATGATTGTAAGACTATTATCAAATTAAAAACCACTACACGAGGTAGAAAATCTAGTGACGAAGCTTATTCAAGCTGAACTTTCTGTTATTAAATTTTGTGCTGAAGGATATTCATTCAGAGATAAAAACCATGAAAATATTAGCAAAGAGATTTTTGAAAACATTTTTTTGCGGCCACTATTAGAATTGTTAAGAGAAGCTTTTCGCACCAAAATATTTTTTGCTTGAGACCGAGGAAAAAAGTAAAAAATGTAGACTTTTACAAAAACTTTACACATTTCAATAGGTTAAGGAAAACTCTGCCATAGTAACCAGGGATTAAAACCCTAACCGAAACCGTAACCTTTAACCGGTAAAAACCGATTTAAATTTATAACCGTAACTGAAACCGTAACCGAAAAAAAAAAACATTTGACCGAAACCTTTAAACCGAAACTCTGTAAACCGAAATAACCGTTTAGTAACCGTTTCAGTTATAAAGATTAATTTCGGTTTTTCATGCATCCAGAAATACATTTTTATTTCCAATTTTTACAACAAAAATTGAAAAAAAGTTTTATTTTTAATTGTTAAGCCGGGTATCCACCACCGCGGAAAATAAAAATTTCTGCCAAACTTCATATAAAAAAAACTGAGGCAGAAACTTTTCGTTTTCGATTTCGTTGCTTGAGTATCCAGCAACTTAAACGAAATCCACAAATAAATATCGATTAATGGCCTATCGACAGCGTTTGTGGACTGAAAGAACAGCTGATGCACAGCTCAGGAATATATTGTCGACAATTATTTCGCTAGTGTCGATTGAAAAAATGGAAGAAAAAACTGTGCGCAAAACCAAAAAGTGATATGAAACTGTTTTTGCAACAATATATGCCGCCATTAACGCAATCACTTCATCGTCAGAGTTCATTTTATTAATTTTTTTTTAATTAGTTGAACTTTCAAAATTGGCGCTATTACAAAACACAGCTGATTCGACAGAGTGACCCTGCATTTTTAGGTAAATCGTCACACGTTTTACGTACACTCACTCGCATATCTCTGCGTACACCCTTATTTTTGCTATAACAGCTATGGAAGTAAAGTTATCACGTTAAAAAAAATATATTTGGAAAGGTCGCTTAAATTCCGATTGAATGATGCAAAAATTTCCTTAACCCATTAAATACCCTTCGAAAATTTCGAACTTATGTAAAAGTCACTTTTCAAAACTTTTTTCCTCGATTTTTTCCAAAAAATGTTGGGATGCAAAAAAATTCTTGGAACAATTCAAAGAGTAACTGCAAAAAAAAATTTTCAAAAATAATTTTGCTAGTATTTTTTAAAATTTTTTGAAAATCCTAAAAATGACCATTTTAACCCATTTTTCCTCATTTTCATGCAAAAAGGCCTATATTGCAGTTTTCAAAAAATTTTAAAAAATACTAGCAAAATTATTTTTGAAAATTTTTTTTTGCAGTTAATCTTTGAATTGTTCCAAGAATTTTTTGGCATCCCAACATTTTTTGGAAAAAATCGAGGAAAAAAGTTTTGAAAAGTGACTTTTACATAAGTTCGAAATTTTCGAAGGGTATTTAATGGGTTAAGGAAATTTTTGCATCATTCAATCGGAATTTAAGCGACCTTTCCAAATATATTTTTTTTAACGTGATAACTTTACTTACATAGCTGTTATAGCAAAAATAAGGGTGTACGCAGAGATATGAGAGTGAGTGTATATGGGCACACTGCTTTGTTTATGTTCCACGCACACGAAATAAATAGCAAATTCCTAACATAAAAATTTCGCGGTGCTGGAGACAGGCCTTTATTTTAAAAATTGCAAATAAGAGTTATAGTATCACTTTTGAAAAAAAATTTAAGATGTTTTATTTTCAATTTTAATTATAAAAATTAAAAAAAAAAACCAGTTAAAAATAATTTAAAACGGAGAACTTTGAACTGTTTCTATTTTTTCCGACTCATAAGTCTTGTTTATCTCTGATATTTTTTGTTATTATTTTTGTATTTTATTTTTGATTTTCCTTTTATTTTTAATTTAAGAAAGTTATGCCTTTTTTATAATTATTTTTTTATTTTTAAAATAATTAGATTTAAAAAAAGAATTTTTTTTTTGTGAACCGAAACCATACCGGTATTTTGAAACCGAAACATACAAAAACCGGTTCACCGTTACGAAACCTTTATTCAAAGATTTTGCGTAACCGAAAACCGAAAACCTAAATGCGAACATAACCGTAACCGTAACTGAAACCGATATTCGTTTCGGTTTTAATCCCTGATAGTAACAATCGGATACAAATAATCTCTAAGCAAACTTAGAGGTTGTATATTTGGGACTGCCTGTTATATCCTGACCAAATTTGTATGATAACTATATCATATAGCTGTCATAGGAACAATCGGATGCAAATTAACCTTTAGTATGAAAAACTTTTTTGTTTTTTAAGATATCTCAAACAAACTTGCAGATTGTAGTTTTTGGACTGTTTCTTGCATTCCGACCAAATTTGGTCAAAGTCGGATTACTATATCATATAGCTGCCATTGGAACAATCGACTAAAATTTAACCTTTAGAATCAAAAACTCTGATTTTGTACGAGATATCCTTACAAAACTCACCAATAAACTCTTCGCCAAATTTGTATTTTTTCCGTCAAATTTAGCTCTTCCCCGCCAGATTTAGCTTTTTCCCGCCAAATCTTGCTTTTCCCAACAAATCACAAAATCTAACTTTTAGCCAAAGTCCAATTGAAAAGAAAAAACATCAAGGCCCGTTTTTTCAATGTCTAAATAAGGTATTTAATAGGGTTGTTGATGTAATATGAAAATATCGACATGTCGATATTTAATTTTTGGTGATGATATATTTTTAAGTGATATTTTTTTAAAACGATATTATTAATATCGATATAAATCAGGGGCGCTCAGCTTTTGCTCATTCCATTGATTTTCGGCCTCAATTGTTTTTGTAATTCCTTAAAGCATAGGAAACGAAATATCGTATACATGCACGGCGTTGAGCATACAAAATACCAACACATGCAAAGATTTTTGTGTGTATGTAATGCGCAGCACAAAAACCGGGTTTGTTCTCTTCTCTGATTGGTGTTTCCGATCACTTGCGAGAAGCAGCAACAACAATTTCAATGTGATTTTGTTGTTGTCTTTTCTTCAAGTTTGCACTTCTCTTCTTTGTATTGGTGTTTTTTTGTGTGAGTATTGGTGCGAACTCATTCGTATGCTGGCTGTGGGCACCCCTGATAGAAATGTACGATATTATAGTGCGCTATTTTCACCAGTTTCTTTAATGGGATTCCGGTAAGCGTTTTAGATTTGGTTTAGATTTCGCAGTCAGCTGTTCACAGCTGCTCCATACAAAATTTTCAGTGTGCCCAGAGCAAATCAGAGAAATGTGGTCTTACTAATTGATTTCAGCTCTGAGACTGATTTCGTTTTTATTTTGATTTGGTTTCAACTCAAAACTGTGTCAGCTGTGTGACATATGGTGTTTGTTTACATTGGAAATCTGCGAATATTCAATAAAAAAATATTCGTTGAGCACAATTTCGTTTAATACGTTTATAAATATCCTTTTCTGACTTTCTTTCGGCATTTTGTGCAATTATGCCCTATTTTTTGTTTACTTTTTAGTTGTCAATCAGCTTTTCGCACAGGCTGTCAGCTGTTCACGAAATCTAAAACTAATCAGTGTGCAAAAAGGATCGTTCCGTCAACTGATTTAGATTTGGTTAAAAATAATCTAAACCAAATCTAAAACGCTTACCGGAATCCCATATTTATCTTTTGCCGCCACTTTTTTTCTGCACGAAACGACGAATCAAAACTGTATTAGGATATAATAAGCGACACTACATCCAAGTGCCAAATTTGCAATAAAATAGTGAACATTAGTGGTAACATGACTAATTTGTGGTGGAAAAACTGTTGATTTAAGCTCGCGCCCAGATATTTATATCATCGATATGATCGATATTTTTTATGTCAAAAATATCAAGAAAAATTATATTTTTTTCATATCGAAATATCAACGACATTAATATTTTTAAAAATATCAACAACCCTTGTATTTAATAACTACTGAAAAGAAACTTTTACCGCACTCTCCAAACTGAAAACATAATACAGTCCAAATTTTCTCTAACTCGAACAAAATCGAGTGGCAATAGCGTTTACTGGGCAAATTTCAGCGTTTACTGAGCAAATTTCATACAATTCTGCTTCCGTAACTCGAACTTTCATAAGTCGAATTTCTCCCTAACTCGCACAAAAAGATTGGCCCGTACTTCTGTAAGTCGAATTTTTCAGGAAAGTCCCCAATAACGTTTACATTTTTTTTCGTTTCTATTTTATGCTTTTGTTTCCGGCTCGTTTGGATATGAAACATGATGTTCATTAACATATGGAGATGCAATATGATAGAATATTGGATCAACAATTATTTCGGCTTGTGAAATTGCTATGGGAAAGATGTTTGTAATGTACTTTTTGTCAGCGCATCGGTGCAAGATTATTTACCATGGCATGACATAAAATGTTTATCGCTTTCAGAAATTTTTAAACTTGTTTGTTAAGAATTTCGAAACTGGTCCAAAAAAAATTTGAAGTGCCTGAAAAATATGGTATCTCATCGAAATCAGTTTTCATTATATTAGTTTATTTATTATTATTATAGCATTAAAAAATGGAAAATTAATTATTATGTCATTTGAATCGGGAACGTCTTCTGGATACAGCAAGAGAACGAAAAAAACAATTTTTGAGAATATCGACAGGTTTTGAACAAACTAGAATTTCTTTTTGAAAATAGCAAGAAAAGATTACAAATTTAAATGTATTTATGAATGAATGAAATTGTAGTTTCTTTTAAAAAAAATAAATTCCCTAACTCAAAGTCTCCCTAACTCGAACTTTTTTCTTGGATAATGGTGATTCGAGTTAGGGAAGTTCGACTGGTTATACAAAATAATATTAAACTTACAAAATTATAGTTTTTTATTCATTTAATAACATCAAGCAAACTAAAAAATACAGGCGTGCCACAGAAATCACAAGCGAATTAGAATTCCGCAGAAAGCATTTCCGCACGAAAATTTCCGAGGTGCCACAGAACCTCGATAGAGTTAATTTTTTTTTTTGCATTTTCACCAAACTTTTCGAACTAGGCTGCTAAGGGCTGACACCTCCTCAGATTAAATTACCCAAGGGTTTGTTTGCCAACTTTTTTAGGCTTTTCATTGCAGAACAATAAGTTTTTCATATTTAATTTATATAATTTAATTCATTTACATAATAATTGACTCTGTTTAGCTACAAAAAATTTAAAAGCAATTGGCGCGACAAAATTAAAGTTACTCGCCAACTCTAGCGACTGTCTGCCATTAGTCTGGCAACTCTTCGTGACAAATGTTTTCACAAATTGCACAAAATGTTAAAGGTTTTTTTCGGTAAAACTTGATTTACCTCAAAAGAGTTATTTTTTTAATGCTTAATTTTAAGAAAACAGAAGTGGTTCCATATAAATATTTTAAATACCTTACTTCGAATTCTGATTAAATAATGCGGCATCGCTGCCCCTGACTTCCAAAATCTAAATCGAACTAGGTGGCAGCATCGAACGCCAGCGGATTTAGCGCCTTGTAGTTCTCTGGTGCCTAGTCATTTACTGTCCGGATTATCCTGATTATGCAGTATACAAAAATATAGTAGTAGTTGTTTTTTTTTTTACAATTATTTTTTTTCATATAAAAAACAAGATAGTGTGTTACAATAAAGGAACTGATGTATGCCATGTACATTTAATATGGCTTCAAGCTGTTTGCCTTACATTTATTTCTATAAAACAATTTAAATGACTTCAGTCGGAACTATTTTAAAACGGAATGATCTCCTCTCTTGATGGCACCGCTTTATTACAGACTCTTTTTCGTAGCTCCCGTAGGACTGGACAGTTTGCGAAAAAATGGATAACATCCTTCTATACCCGCGAATTGTCGGTGTGGGATTTAATTAAGATTTAAAACCTCGCGTAGGGCTCTTAGCATGAAAAAAAATTTTATACGGCTCGTACTGGTCATGAAAATAATTGGACTCTCCAAGGTTGTACTGTAGCTGCCTGTATATGTTTCGTGTTTGGCTCTGCCGTGCAGGGGTTTAAATTCTGTCGACCTCTGTTTTGGATGATACTCCATGATGCGGGATTACTTATCTTAACTTCTACTTCATATTCGTGAGCGAGCGATTCCTAAGTGTTAAGAAATTGGGAATTTGCATTCTTATCCATATTCACAGTATTATTGAAGTACTTAAAATGTGGCTCCGGCGTGCTTACATAAAGCTTTGACAGTCCAGTCTCCAGATGTAGATATATACAATGTATATATCTACATCTGGAGACTGGACTGTCAAAGCTTTATGTAAGCACGCCGGAGCCACATTTTAAGTACTTCAATAATACTGTGAATATGGATAAGAATGCAAATTCCCAATTTCTTAACACTTAGGAATCGCTCGCTCACGAATATGAAGTAGAAGTTAAGATAAGTAATCCCGCATCATGGAGTATCATCCAAAACAGAGGTCGACAGAATTTAAACCCCTGCACGGCAGAGCCAAACACGAAACATATACAGGCAGCTACACTACAACCTTGGAGAGTCCAATTATTTTCATGACCAGTACGAGCCGTATAAAATTTTCTCTCATGCTAAGAGCCCTACGCGAGGTTTTAAATCTTAATTAAATCCCACACCGACAATTCGCGGGTATAGAAGGATGTTATCCATTTTTGCGCAAACTGTCCAGTCCTACGGGAGCTACGAAAAAGAGTCTGTAATAAAGCGGTGCCATCAAGAGAGGAGATCATTCCGTTTTAAAATGGTTCCGACTGAAGTCATTTAAATTGTTTTATAGAAATAAATGTAAGGCAAACAGCTTGAAGCCATATTAAATGTACATGGCATACATCAGTTCCTTTATTGTAACACACTATCTTGTTTTTTATATGAAAAAAAATAATTGTAAAAAAAAAAACAACTACCACTAAAAAAAAAAAAAAAAAAAAAAAAAAAAAAAAAAAAAAAAAAAAAAAAAAAAAAAAAAAAAAAAAAAAAAAAAAAAAAAAAAAAAAAAAAAAAAAAAAAAAGTATACTGCATAATCAGGATAATCCGGACAGTAAATGACTAGGCACCAGAGAACTAGAAGGGTGTCACTTCTTGCCACCCTACTCACACCGAAAGAAATGTGTGTCCCGGTGCCACTCAACACCGGCTTAGCAAAGCAAAGACACACACTTATAATAAGTTTTATGTGTGCTGCAAGTGCCGGAGTATCACGCACTCGCTCATACAATGTCCCGTTTTTTTATGCATGTGGCATGGCGAAGGGTGCCGGTCGCACTCATACTCATAACGAATATAGGCATAAGTGAAAGGTAAAAAAAAGTCAATGCTCAATTATTAGAAGTAGGCAAAACACTTGTGTATCACCCGGGTGTTTTCTGCACACCATGGTGTCTGTCTAAAATCTTATTATAAAAATTTGACATTATAATTTAATTAAATTTATATTCACGTATTATTTGACTATCATTAATGCACTAAAGCAATAAAAAATAATTTTATTTATATTTGAGTATTTATTAATTTTCAAATATACAGGGATGCCACAGAAATCGCTTTCGCTTGAATTTCACCTCAATTTCATTTCGCTGTGCCTCAGGTCAATACGCAGAATAATTTTACGCGAAATAAACTAGCGCTAAATCCGCTGTCGATGCTGCCACCTAGTTCGATTTAGATTTTCGAAGTCAGGGGCAGCGATGCCACATGATTTAATCGGAATTCGAAGTAAGGTATTTAAAATATATATGGAAGCACTTCTGTTTTCTTTAAGTTAAGCATTAAAAATGTAGCTCTTTTGAGGTAAATCAAGTTTTACCGAAAAAAAAACATTTAACTTTTTGTGCAATTTGTGAAAACATTTGTCACGAAGAGTTGCCAGACTAATGGCAGACAGTCGATAGAGTTGGTGAGTAACTTTTATTTTGTCGCGCCAATTGCTTTTAAATTATTTGTAGCTAAACAAAGTCAATTATTATATAAATGAATTAAATTATATAAATTAAATATGAAAAACTTATTGTTCTGCAATGAAAAGACTAATACAGTTGCTAAACAAACAAACAAACCCTTAGGTAATTTAATCTGAGGAGGTGTCAGCCCTTAGCAGCCTAGTTCGAAAAGGTTGTATTTTTTAGGTTTGCTTGATGTTATTAAATGAATAAAAAACTATAATTTTGTAAGTTTAATATTATTTTGTATAACCAGTCGAACTTCCCTAACTCGAATCACCATTATCCAAGAAAAAAGTTCGAGTTAGGGAGACTTTGAGTTAGGGAATTTATTTTTTTTTAAAGAAACTACAATTTTATTCATTCATAAATACATTTAAATTTTTAATCTTTTCTTGCTATTTTCAAAAAAAAAAATATAGTTTGTTCAAAACCTGTCGATATTCTCAAAAATTGTTTTTTTCGTTCTCTTGCTGTATCCAGAAGAAGTTCCCGATTCAAATGACGTAATAATTAATTTTCCATTTTTTAATGCTATAATAATAATAAATAAACTAATATAATAAAAACTGTATTCGATGAGATACCATATTTTTCAGTCACTTCAAATTTTTTTGGTCCAGCTTCGAATTTCTTAACAAACAAGTTAAAAAATTTCTAAAAGCGATAAGCATTTTATATTATGCCATGGTAAATAATCTTGCACCGATGCGCTGACAAAAAAGTACATTACAAACATCTTTCCCATAGGAATTTCACAAGCCGAAACAATTGTTGATGCAATATTCTATCATATTGCATCTCCATATGTTAATGAACATCATGTTACATATTCAAACGAGCCGGAAACAAAAGCATAAAATAGAAACGAAAAAAAATGTAAACGTTATTGGGGACTTTCCTGAAAAATTCGACTTACAGAAGTACGGGCCAATCTTTTTGTGCAAGTTAAGGAGAAATTCGACTTATGGAAGTTCGAGTTACAGAAGCAGAATTATATGAAATTTGCTCAGTAAACGCTGAGAAAATTCGAGTTAGGGAAGTTCGAGTAAGGGAAATTGGACTGTATTATGTTTTCAGTTTGGAGAGTGCGGTAAAAATTAAGTTGATTATTTGTGTTTTTTCTTATTTTCGTATTGCGCGTATTTGCAGCAGCAGGTACTAAAATAACAACACAAGTGAAGGCTTGCACAAAAAAAACCTTACCACCCAAGACACTCCATACATTTTGTTTTTCAATTTTTGTGCTTTTCTCTTTACCCACCCTCCTTTCCACGCCGATGCGTCGACGTATCCCATACGCACATTTGCAAAAAACTACCTACTCACTTTTGTTGCTTCTGTGCACAAACACTCATACATTATTGTAAGGCGAGCGCTTACACTCAGTTGTCCGGTAGTTTAAACACCCGGGTGTCAAAAACACCTTACATTTACTCGGTGGCTTGTTGAAGTTTTCTGCTAGGCACTGTCCGAATCAACGGTTTTTCCTATTCCCAAGTTCAAAATGAGGAGACACACAGTCGAGCACACTTAACTGTGGGAGAGACCCCGTACTTACTGTGGAAAAGCCAACACTTAAGAAAATAAATATTAATCTTAATTTCAACTATGTTTAACAAAAATTGAAGACTCTTTAATCAAGGGATCAAATTTTACAAGCACTCAAACGATACGCACAAAGATATTTAAAGAATAATAATAAGTAAAGGCGAATAGACAGTTACATAAATTATTATTGTACATAGACCAAAAGGAAATATAATGCAAATAAAAAAATATACACTACTGGCCAAATTAATAAGTACACTCTTTCTTTTACTATAACAGCTATTGTAAGTCAAGTCTTCAAATTTAAAAAATGGATTTGGAAAGGTCATCTAAATTCCGTTTAAATGATGCATAACTTTCCTTAACCCATTAAGTACCCATTAAAATATTCGAATTTTAAAAAAAGTCAGCTTTAAAAACTTTTTTCATCGATTTTTTAAAAAAAATGTTGGGATGCAAGAACATTAGAGTGTCCCGTATTTGGTCAAAGTCAATATTTTAAAACGCATACGGGCTAGTTCTGTTCATTAGGTCCTAAAGCACTCAGAAATAAATTTTTACCTTAATCGAAGTATGATAACCGGTGCCGACTTGGATCGGAAAATTTTTAAATTATATGGGACAAAAAAAATTTTTTATTTTTTTTTAATTTTTTATTTTTTTATTTTGTTCATTAGGTCCTAAAGAACTCAAAACCAAGTTTTCACCTTAATCGGAGTACGAGAACCCATTCAAATTTGCATCGAAACATGAAAAATCATCGAAAAATGTATAATCAGTGTTAAAACACTGGTTTTTCATGTTTCAATGCAAATTTGAATGGGTTCTCGTACTCCGATTAAGGTGAAAACTTGGTGTTGAGTTCTTTAGGACATAATGAACAAAATAAAAAAATAAAAAAAAAATTTTTGTCCCATATAATTTAAAAATGTTCCGATCCAAGTCGGCACGGGTTATCATACTCCGATTAATGTAAAAATTTATTTCTGATTGCTTTAGGACCTAATGAACAGAACTAGCCCGTATGCGTTTTAAAAGATTGACTTTGACTAAATAAGGGACACCCTAAAGAACATACTTTAAACAATTTTAGAAGTGACTTACAAAAATATTTTTCAAAAATCTTTTCGCTTATATTTTTTATAAAAAAGTTTTGAAACTTGACTTTTTTTAAAATTCGAATATTTTAATGGGTACTTAATGGGTTAAGGAAAGTTATGCATCATTCAAACAGAATTTAGATGACCTTTCAAAATATGCTTTTTAAATTTGAAGACTTGACTTACAATAGCTGTTATAGTAAAAGAAAGAGTGTACTTATTAATTTGGCCAGTAGTGTATATATATTTTGTTTAAGCTTAAACATGAATTAACAAATCTGCTTTTCAATTCCTTCAGATTGAAAAATAAATTTATTTTTGTGTATTATATTTGATAAATGAGTAGAGGATCAAATTAACTGAAAATCTCTGTAAAAGTACACATGCCACATATGCCAAGCGCAAAAGCTATCAGCACTCTCAAACTCTGACTGCTAAGACATATTGCTGCTGCTGTCCTATTCCAAGTCCAAGTATAAATTCAGTTAACAGGTAATATCGACTAATGTTTGACTAAAACATGAATAGTAACCCTAAATATATACCAATCTTGCTGCAATCGCAATCATAAAATGTTTTATCTGCCACAAAAAGAATTCACCACTTGTAAGCAGTATATTCCGCATGACGCAGCAAGCAGTGTACATGCAGGAGTGTAAAGGTAAAAGGTATATTCAGTTAACAGATAATATCTTGCCCATACGAATTTTCACAGTTATAATATATAACATAATTAAAAGTGATTTGAAACGTAGGTTTCTAAAATCGCCAAAGAAATTTTTTTTCACTTACCTATTACAGCTATACCTAAAAGCCCACCAAAATACCTTTTCAAATGACATATAGAACATATCTGTAGCTTGTATCGTTTGGATACTGTGGGGGTTGCAATTTTAGCAGATTTTAGCGATTTCTCGCTAAACTAGTGATCTTTCGAAAAAGTCGTAGAACAAAAGTTTCTAGATTTTTGATCGGGAACAAGGCCTCATTCAAAATTTTAAGCTATATAAGAGATTTGATACAAACGGACACACAGACTGACTTTTCATTTCATATTCGGAAGGCCACTAAAAATTTTAAAATTAATTATCTCTTAAGCCAGTGGATGGACTATGATGATCGGTGTCATTCAACGCGTATTTTTGATTAGAATAGTAAAAGATTAAAAAAAAATGTCCAAAGGCTCCAAAGGCCCCACTTGCTCCAATCGTTTACATTTTTTTCCCCTCCCACTAACACCTGTTTATCCCACGAGCCAGGTGAGTTTCCAAAAGTCTTAGTTTGCACTTTTGTTAGTTAGAACTAAACCTGTCGATCGGTATATAACTCGACCAGATCGGACAGTCATAAAAAAATTTAATATTTTTCCTGCATATATTGCTAGTCGCCTTTCGCACCCTTCGTGCTGCTTTTGTCACTAGCGTGGACTGCCGTCCGCAGTGATTATAGCATATGTTATTTTTTAACATAGCTTAAAAAGATACTTTAAAATCGACATTGTGCTTTTCTGATGCGTGCCAAAATTTGTACATACATTAGGGTGTCCCTTATTTTTTCAAAGTCATTATTTTTAAACGCATACGGGATAGTTCTGTTCATTTGGTCTTAAAGCACTCGGAAATAAATTTTTACCTCAATCGGAGTATGATTACCCGTGCCGACTTGAACCGGAAAATTTATAAATTATATAAAACAAAAAAGAATCCAAATTTTTTTTTTTAAATTTTTTTTTATTTTTATTTTGTTCATTTGGTCCTAAAATACTCGAAAATAAATTTTCACCTTAATCGGAGTACGATAACACATTCAAACTTGCATCGAAACATGAAAAAACAGTGTTTTAAGCGTAGTACGCTCTAGCTGAAAACATTTTGGACGCTCGAAATGTACGATGTTTTGAAGTCCGCCCTTACAAACTTCAGTGTTACAGCATAATACCAAAAATAACAAAAAAGTTGAGAGATTGTTGGTCTTATGCTGCTGTGGTCACACTGCACAGTGGTTGGGCTTGTATGGAGCCGCGGTCATAAATATTTCCCGTTGAGATATCGTTATGAAATTTTCCCCAAAAATTTAAAAAAATATTTTGAATATATAGTAAACAAATTGGCTACATCGGAAGACTGTATCCTATAGCTCACATAGCACCTTATTATGGCTTATATGGCGATGGTGCGCAAAAATACTTCCAGTGGAGTTACAGTGCTAAAATTTCATTGTAAGCATCCAAGATATGTATATTTCAATTATTTTCAGTATAAATTTGTGAAAGTGTAACTCCTCTCCCCCTCCCCACAAGCTTTTCGAAACATAAGCAAATGATTTTCTCTAGTTCTTTCAATAATATACAACGGTGGCCAAAAGTATTTTGGCACTCTTTAAGGTTAGTTCTAGCCAAATTTTGAACTTACTTCATGTAAAGATTGGTATCAATGGAAAGGTCTTTTGAATTCCTTTCGAATGATGCATACTTTTCTTAACCCATTAGGTACCCATTTTTATTTTCAAATATTTGTAAACGTCAACTTTTTTCCTCAATTTTTTAAAAAAAATTTTTGTCATGCAGAAAGTTTCTTTAAACAATTTAAATAGTAACTGCAAAAAATTTTTTTTCAAATATCCCTTAGCTAGTATTTTTTATAATTTTTTGAAAATGGCGAAAAAGGCACTTTTTCCTTATTTTCATGAAAAAAGTGAATTTTCGCCAATAAGACAGCTTGAGTTTATTAATGAATACACACAAATCAACAAATGTCAGCAGCTACACTTAACGTTTTTATAACCTTCAAACATTGACAAATACACTGATAACACTCATAAAGGGGGGATCGGGGGGTAACATATCTAAAAGTCTTTTTAAACATGAAAATGACGTTCACATAATACATAAAAAAAGTAGAATTAATCAAACATACACAACAAATAATAAATCAATCAGATTCATTTAAAAAGA
Source organism: Drosophila subquinaria (assembly GCA_037043405.1). Classification (NCBI taxonomy): domain Eukaryota; kingdom Metazoa; phylum Arthropoda; class Insecta; order Diptera; family Drosophilidae; genus Drosophila; species Drosophila subquinaria. The sequence goes on along the minus strand of JBAMBL010002857.1, from coordinate 6,568 downwards.
AGAATTTATTAAAGTAAATGCCTGAAACTTTAAAGCTAATTTTAAATAATCGAATTCGGACCTCTCTTGCGAACGTGTGACCACTTTGAAATGCAATTTTGTTTTGACGAAAAGCTAACGTAACGCCACTGCGCTGCAAAATTGAACACGTTTTCACGCTTTGCGTTCTATCTTTAGAAAGTCCCTTTGGATTTCAAGAAAAGTCCGGTTTGCTATTAAGAAGCTTGGATATTTTTGAGACAATTAGTTTACTTTTCGCATATTTTTGGTACTTGCGATTTTTTGAATTTTGGCCTATGGGCGCAACCACTGTGCACTGTTGCGTCAGCTGTGCACAGCAGATAAATAAATAACATTAAGCACAACAAAATAGAGAAAATTGAAAATTATTAATTATAAAAATCGGATCAATATGTTTTTTGTCGGTCAAATCTCACTATATTGGCCTCTGTTGCACCTCTTCAATCAGTCTAATTCGCTCTTTGTGTTCAAAGATCTCAATTCGGCTTTTATTTTGCTGCTTGTTGGTCGCCATTTCTGGTCAAAAAGATTTCGACTAGTCAAAACAACGATTCAATCGATGTTTTGATAGGTCAAAAAAAAGATGCCATCTGTTTACCAAACAGTGTTGTAAAACGCCGGAAAATATTCTGAGCTGCCCATATTTAGGTACAGCGTACATAGGTTTAGAAATGGCTAAAAGCATAGTACGCTCTAGCCGAAAATATGTTTGCAAGGCCAAAACTCCAGTGTTTCGACTAGTCGGAATCTTTTTGAACAGAAATGGCAACCAACAAGCAGCAAAATAAGAGCCAAATTGAGATCTTGGAATACTAAGATCGAATTAGCATTATTGAACAGAGGAACAGAGGTCAATATTTTGGTATTTGACCGAAAAAAAAACATTTTGGCGGAATTTTTATAATTAATAATTTTTAATTTAATAATTAGGGTATTAGTCGCTGCTACTTCTCTTATCCTGTCAATTTGGTCAATTTTCTCTTTTTTATTGTTATCAATGTTATTTATTTGTTTGTTGTGCATAGCTGACACAACAGTGTGCCCACAGCAGTATGACACCAACAATCTCTCAACTTTGTAGTGATTTTTGGTATTATGCTGTCACACTGAAGTTTGTAAGGCCGGACTTCAAAACATCGAACATTTCGAGCACCCAAAATGTTTTCAGCTAGAGCGTACTACGCTTAAATGAAAAATAAAAGTAGCGAATGATGTGTCCTAAAGGATAGAAGAAGACGCTACGACATTAAAATTAGAGATTTAAAGTCACATTTAAATTTTATTGATATCTTTAATATTTAAGCAGCCATTCGATCTTAAAGTTGGAACCAACCCTTGCACAAAAAGGCTGTATATGTTAGAAATAATGATCCATTGTTGTCAAAGGAATACAAAAACAAGCCATATAAATTACCGTAGCTGTACATAAATATTTATATTCCTTTCATACAAAAATATTAATTTCAAAAGTAACAAATTTGCGTGTTTTCTTTTTTACAGAATATTTAAAAGGACAAATTGATTTAGAGCTCGATATCTACATCAACGCAGTAGGACTGGATTTTACAACACGACGATGCTCCATGCCAAAAGAGTCGAAAACCAACAAAGTTCTAAAAGACCTGAATCGGGCGGTTTTCTCTGGTCTCCCACAAAGCCCCGATCTTAACATTATAGAAAACGTGAGCTTTCATTAAGAACCAAATGAACATTGATAGAGCTAAAATAAGGGAAATGGCTAAGTCAATACCAGCAAGGTTGCAAGCTGTCATTGTAACTAGATATTAGTTGGGTTAATAATATATTATCACCTTTATAGTAAATCCACCTTGTTATGTCGTTCCCCAAAAAAGTGCATGCTAAGCAGTGTTGCCAACGCCTCTACACAAAAAAAAAGGCCGGCTAAACCAAAAAACAAGACAGAAAACGGACAGATTTTTTTTATAGGACAAAAAATCTGGACAAACTATGTTTTCTTATTAATACAAATAAAAAAAATTAAAAAATAATATCATAGCTTTAAAAATTACTACAATATTGATAGTATTAGCTCTTTATTAGCCAGTAAAATATTTTCCACAGGAAATGCATCAATTGTTTTTTTAAATTTCAAAGCTATTCGATGATCCGAACATGAATATATTAGATGACGCTAAGATGTATTTGATAAATTCCATGTAGCTGATACTTATTTCGACCACAATGAAAAAAGGATAAATAATGGATAAAGTAAAACAAAATAAATAGAGTCATTTTTTCCGAATAGGGGACGTTTTAAAATTGTTCCGGAAATCGGAGTTCCAAAACGGACAAATCTGTCCGCAAAAAGGACAAATTGGCAACACTGATGCTTAGACTGGAAAAAGTCTAAAGAATGATGATTTGCAGCACAAAAGGGTTAGCATCCAACTATTAGTTATCTTAATCTACAAGCTTTTCGCACTTTTATTTTCAGAATTTTGTAGGGTATGCCAATAGTTTTGTTCAGTTTGGTTGAGTACTTTTATTTGTTTTATAAATGCCATGAGTTACACATGGTATATAATGAAATTAAATATTTTAAAATGAGTCAAGCACTAGACGTTTATCTAACTGGCAATAAGTTTGATTATTAAAAAATCACTTAATAAGATACAATGGTAAAGTGGAAACTTAGTTTGTCAGTGTATGTATGCTGATACCTGCACTCAGCTAAACATTTATTTGTACACTCACTTTTTATACATAGTTAAACAGATATTGAAGGTCAGGTTTTTATAGAAAACTTAAAAAAAAAACATTGCGAGCAGTTATTTTGAAAAAAAAAATTGCAAAAAATAAATACACAAATAGCATAACGTGAAAATCAAAATCAATCCCGTTCAAAAATTATTCGTATACCAATTTCAACTATATAAAACACTCAAGTTTTACGAACGTATTTTAGTTAATTTTATTTTTAATATATAAAATATGTACTCCTTCATCAATTTGAAGATAGTGTCTATAAGGGTCAACTTAACTCTATATTTAAAGGCAAATACGACAGGATCTAGAGTGTACGACTAAGGTTGAGTGCATACATATGTACAATATATGTATGTACAGCTAAACATGTATGCATTAACAGCATATACAAACATACATATGTATGTACATACATAAGTTTTTATATTGTCTAAACGCTGATTTGACACTTGTAAATTTGTAGTTATTCAGGACAAATAATTATAATTTGAAAAAATACATTGTTACATTTGTATGTACATACATACGAACGTATGAAAATTACATACTTACACGCATAGATACATTAGTACTCTGCATGAAAATTATCGAAAATTAACGCTTTTATAATAACATAACTAAAATGAGTTATAATGATATTCATTACCGAATATATAAATATTAAAATAAATAATGTAATGGAAAGAAAAATTAAAAATAATTTTACATACATATGTATATACACGTATACCTATACAAAAGTACTAGTCTTGTATTCGATATTTTTTACTATCAACAATCACAGCTTTCAGTTGAAATAATTTAGCAAAATAGCGTCGATAAGTGTTGCACAGAAATGAAACTAGCAATTGACTCTTTTAGTTTTATCACGTGATTTCAAATGTACTGCTTTGATTTCCATAAACTTTTAGTTAACGATAAGTTTTGCTTTTTTTTCATCGTTTCTCCGACAAAAATAGCTGACTTTGCTATAAGCTTTTGCACACTGAGCACATCTTCGAGAAAGGAATTGGAATAATGGTAGATGTGAAACAATGTTTTACGCAGCGACCATCTACTTACTATCCGTAAATGGATATGGCGTCGCAAGATTAAATACTTTGTAATATAAATATTATGTTATATTTTCTAAAAGAAAAATTAAAATTAATTTATTTCTTCAGAATGAGCTGGAGCCAATTTTTCTTCTGATGAAGAGAATGTTAAGTTTCTACTGTTGCATTTAAAAAATATCGGCCTCAAACCGATTGGAAACATATGAAACAGGAACATTTTAACAAGAGATGATGAAACGGATCGTGGCACGGGAAAAACTATAGGACCCCGTGTTAATTGGATATTAATCCTATAATAACATCTGCATAATATGCTGCACTCGATTGGATTTGCACCTTAAATTTTTAGCGAATGGAGCCATGTTAATGCAAAATTCCGTGAATTTCCTCCTTTAGCAAAGGAAAAATTTGATGCATAGGTCCATGAATAATTCATTTACATATTAATTATTTGAAAAGTCGTTAATTGTTACATTAATCTTGTATCAAAATCTATTTTGTTGAAAAAGTTGAGACAACAAAACAAAATAGATCTTGTCGCAATGTGCTCGATGTGCTATCACAATAAAACAGGGTTCATTTGAACTGATTCAACCTAAATTGTTGCAGTATAAGTCACAGAAACTTTGTGAACCAATGTGACACTGGTGCTCGCATTGAAGTGTCACTTTTTGTGATTCCCAATTGCCCTGACGACTTTAAACTTCACACTGGTTTTCGACACAGGAAACACACTCCACACTGTCACTCACACAGGAAAAACCCAGCATTATGCTGTATTTACACTGGTTGATAAACATGCCAAAGTTGAGAACAACTTAGTCAATTCTGGTGTGAACAGCCGTCAAATTGATCAACGGCTGCGTTGACACTATATTGACCATGAAAAAACGTCAGTTGTTTTTCTGAATGTAAACATAGTGTAAGCACTTTGTGTCAACAGCTGAAGACACAATCGGCACGTTGATAACACAAAATTAAGTTGAGCTCATGTTCATTCACATGCTCAACACAAAGCGTTGACAAAGTTTATGTTTTGCTTCGCCATTCGATTTAATTAAGTTTGACTGTTTTTTTCAACTGTAAAGTCTATAAAAAAACAAAAATAAATAAAATAAAATCGATTTATATAAAAAAAATTTAATATCACTGCGGACGGCAGAGCGCGCTAGTGACGAAAGCAGCACGAAGTGTGCGAAAGCGACTAGCATATATACACAGGAAGAATGGAAAATTTGCTATGAATGTCCGATCAGGTCGAGTTATATACCGATCGAAAGGTTTCAATTAAACTTACAAATGTGCATACTAAGACTTTTGAAAACTCACCTAGTTCGTGAGATAAACAGGTGTAAGTGGGAGGGGCAAAATTTAAATTATTGGAGCTAATGGGGCCGTTGGAGCCTTTCTGAATTTTTTTTTAATTTTTTACTATTCTTATGAAAAATACGCGTCGAATGACACCTTGATCATCAAAATCCGATCACTGGTTCAGAAGATAATTAATTTTGACATTTTTGGTGCCCTTCTCAAAACGAGATGAAGTCAGTCTGTTTGTTTGTCTGTTTGTTTGTCTGTTTGTTAGGATCAAATCGTTGATTTAGCTTAAAAGTTTGAATGAGGACTTGTTCCCGCTCAAAATTCTAGAAACCTTTGTTCTACGACTTTTTCGAAAAATCGCTAGTTTAGCGGGAAATCGCTAAAAACCGCTAAAATTGAAACCCCCATAGCATCCAAACGAAAGAAGCTACAAATGCGATCTATATATTGTTAAAAAGGTATTTTGAAGGGCTCTTAGGCATACCTTCAACGTTTTTTTTAAGTAAAAAGGTAAACAGCTACATGTGAAATAAGGTATTTTTTTTCACATTTTGGCGATATAAGAAAAAACTACACATCAAATCACTTTTTAATATATTATATGTTGTAGACAATTCAATTTCGCGTTTTTTGACATATAACACATATCTGTCAAAATTCGTTTGGGCAAGAAATTACCTATTAACTGAATATACCTTTTACCTTTACACTGCTGCATGTACATATGCAGTATGTACACTGCTTGCAGCGTAATGCGGGAATAAACTGCTTGCAAGTGGTGAATTCTTTTTGCGGCAGATAAATAATTTTATAATCAAAAATATAGAATCGTTTGTTCTACGACTTTTTCGAAAAATCGCTAGTTTAGCGGGAAGTCGCTAAAAACCGCTAAAATTGAATAGCACCTCATAGCATCCAAACGAGAGAAGCTACAGAAGCGATCTATATATCGTTGAAAAGGTATTTCGAAAGGCTCTTAGAATGCCAAAATTTTGTTTAAAATAATTTTTGTGTAAAACTTAATATTATTAGTCACAAAAGTGGATATTAGAAATTTTTGGGCATGAAAATGTATTCGTCACTAGACTTTTACCTCGTAAAGAGGTTTTTTTATGGTATTTAAATACATATTTATTGAACGATATTTCAACATCGAAAGGCTTCCAATTGTCATGTAAAGAATCAAAAACGTCTAGATTCATCAGGACTGTTCGATCGAAATATTGCTTCAAATTATCGAAAAAAAAAACCATATTCTTCTCGTTCCAAATAGAGTTCTTGAACCCATATACATAAGTGCTGGGACCGATTTTAATAAAATCGATTTTAAATCGATTTTTTCTTTGTTGAAGTATAAATTGATTTTGTTTTTAAGAAAATCGATTTTTTTTAAAGGACTAGTGCTGTGAAATGCTACTTGTGACTGAGAACACTGTGCAAGTCGA